>JAULBU010014245.1:0-21885 GCA_032358235.1 Odonthalia washingtoniensis | reverse complement strand
CGAGGTAAATCAAATCGCTGACGCATATAAGATCTGCAAAAGTTAAAACCTAAGGCGTGGCGATCTTCCTGAGTTCTGTTGACACCTCCTGCATGAAAGAGTCTTGCATTAAAAACAACCATATCGCCTTTTTTGCAAATTCCTTGGATAGCATTTTGATAAAAATGGTCTTCTTGCGGGACAGTTAATGATTTATGAGATCCTTTTAAAAAGTACGTACTTCCATTTTCTTTAGTAAAATCAACTAAAGGAATAACTGCATTCACATTCGTCACATAATTATCGATTAGCCTCGGACTATCTACGTGAATCTTTGTTCCTGCATTTCCTTTACCCTTCATCATAGACAAACCCTGATATGCATATAGAATAAACGTAGGCGACAAGACCCTGCCGATAAATTCATGAATTAAGGGATGACAAAGTAATTGTGCAAGATGCTCTCCAAAACACATTGGGTTGTGTAACATTCCCTTATCAGGGGCATTGGGAAATAAATGATCTTGTTTTGCAATACCCTGAATTAATTCTTCTTTGATTAATTCTATAGTTTGAGGGGGTACAACATTAGGTATAATTGTTAAACCATCAACCTCAAGCTCTTTGAGGTGCTTATCAAAACGATTTGATAGTATTTTTTGAGTTTCAGCTAAGGGGTTCATTGTCTCTGAGTACATAAAGCTCTCTGATTTTAAAAATTTTTATTTAATAAAAATAAACCGTAAATATTTAAAAAATGATGCTGAAGCAGGCAAAAACATCCGCAAATATTGTTCGACAATTTCAACGTTTTCCTTCTTACTTCTTGTAATATGTGCTTGCCCCAAATACCACTGATAACTAATTAAAACATTACTAAAACCTATTTTCTTAGCAACTTCTTTCACCGCGTTTGCTGCAAAACCTCTTTCGTAACTTTTGACTGGCTCTGCTTTGGTCAACATAACTTCATCGAGACCAAAGGTTTCATTATAATATTTTCCATCATGGAGTCCCCCTTTGATTTCACGTTTGATAATTTCATTAAGGTCTTCTTCTTTTTCATTTGTAGATAGATTATAAAGCATATCATTGAAAGCTTTGTTAGGGTTTAAATCAGCATAAAAAATTCCTGCAGGTTTTAAAACACGATATGCTTCTTGAAGAACTTTTTCATATTCTATCACATGATCAAGAAATGAATATGCTGTAACCATATCAAAGTGATCGTTTTCAAAAGGAAGATCTTCTGCCATTGCATTTGTTAATGTAATATTGCCCAAACTAAGATCTACTTTATTCATCATGTCATCGGTGATATCTATTCCATCCAGTTTATCAAAAATATCACTTGCTAGATGAAGAATAAATCCTGTACCACAACCTATATCCAAAAGACGAGATTGGCGTGGTTTGGGTAAGCGACTTTTTAAATCAATTAATACTTTCCTTACTCTTTCTTGGTTTTCTGGAAGAAAATGAGGACTCTTATTATATTCGCCCATGTTTGCCATTTCGGCATGAACAATCCTGTTAGCTTCTAATACCTCATTTAAGGTTAGATTTTTAATATTCACGTTTCCTCCGTTGAAATAATAGATTTAATAATTGCATAAGGCCTTAACTTACATTCATTGTATACTCTAGACAAATAAATACCTACTACCCCTACAGAAAAAATAACTAATCCTCCTGTTAGATAAATAGACGCTAAAATGGATGTCCATCCAAGAGCGGGACTATGCATAAATAATTTTTGTATTATTAAGTAAATAATAAAAAACATTGACAATGCAGAGGTACACAATCCGAATAAAAAAATAATCATTAAAGGTCTTGAGCTAAATGAAGTGAGGGCATTAATTGCTAACACAATTCTGCTACCTATTGTGTAACTAGAATTTTCATTGAAGCATCTTTCTGTTAAGCACGGCGTTTGTTTAAAGCCAGCATCCACCCATAAGCCAGGTATAAAAACATCATATTCTTTATAGGAGTTTAATGCGTTGACATAGTCCCTTTTCATTAGTCGAGACACTAATTCAAATTTATTTATTTTTTTATTGGAAAGCAGGTTAAATAGCCAATAAAACATCTCACTAATAATTCTTTTATAAAAAGGATCTTTTCTAGAACTTTGCAATCCATAAACAACGTCTACAGTGGGGTCTTGTTGCATTTTCTCCCAAAATTTTTTTAAATTTTCTGGCTCTTCTT
The DNA here is from genome assembly GCA_032358235.1 of Odonthalia washingtoniensis. Taxonomy (NCBI): domain Eukaryota; phylum Rhodophyta; class Florideophyceae; order Ceramiales; family Rhodomelaceae; genus Odonthalia; species Odonthalia washingtoniensis. Next base: position 19,689 of record JAULBU010014245.1, on the reverse strand, counting down.
CAAGATCTATATCTATTAGAAACACGAAGTCTCCTTTAGATTGTCGAAGACCTACCATCATTGCTTTATGATGTCCAAAATTGCGAGATAATTGAACTATCTTAATTTTTGGATCTGTTTTTTGTAATTCAAGTGCTTCGCTTAATGAAGTATCTGGTGAGCCATCATCAACTAAAATTAGTTCGTAATCTGTCGTAATTAGTTGCGCCGTCCGACTAATACGCTCGTGAAATTCTTTGATATAGGGGCGAGAGTTATACATTGTTGCAATAATTGATAATTGCATAAACATCCAAGATTAATAAAGGTTGTGAACTTAAAACTCTAAAAAACCATGTCTTATGAAAACTTTCATTTGGTTTCTAACAAAAATACAGAAAGAGAGGATGCCTCGATATTTAAAATATTGCAACCTGTTTTATTGAGCCAATTAGATCCACTTTTGAGTTACCATGATCTTCTCTTTCACTAATAAATGCCCTTTTTCGCCGCAAGAAGAACCTCCTAAATAGATCACTGTCATTATTTTTTGAAATATTTTTTAAGCTCTGGGGCCGTATATTTTGATTGGATATATTCTTCATGATACACAGTTACTGTGTATTCATAGAGTGGGCTCATACTATCAATGGTGATATATCTACTTAAATTTTTCATACAAAAGTCATACATAGCTTTTGGATCCATGTAAAACAGCTCTTTATCGGTAAAAGTGTTATATGTAGTTAAAAAATTAAACGATATAGCTTTACTTGCTAAATGAAACATCTTTTTAATTAATTGATAACAGAATTCTTGCCAAAGGTTTTTGTCTGTATGAGCACTTAAATTACATACTCCGCTCAATACAGTAAAGTCATACTTATCTGTACACGTTTCCGTAAGGATATCCCTTAAAAAAATCTTAACTTTGGGGTATTTTTTTTTAACAAACTCTACCATTTCTGGAACTATTTCTGTTCCGGAATAATTACATTTATAATTATTTTCTTGTAAAAAATTATAGAAACTTCCCGTCCCCACTCCAATCTCATGAATTGTGGAATAATCTAACTGATGTTGAAAAGGAGCAATTAAGTTCTTAAAACGAATATATTGTGTAACTAGATCATTTTGAAATGTAGATTTAGGATCATCACCATGTTTTTTGAATTCGTTTCTATACAAATTAATCTGATCTAAAATTAAATCATTAAAATTCATAAAATCTAACCGTAACCGTAATTTAACTTTTTAAAAATTGGACATAGGTCTTCAATAGCCAAGAAATGAATCTTATTTTGAACCCCTAAATCGTAACACTATTTTATTAATGTACAACTAAAAATATGCTCACTTCTTGTTTATAGCCATCTATTATCAACAGACTGTAATTTAGCTCTCTCCTACCATAACTACTTCATCGAAAGCTTCGCTTTTTGAACTCTTATTTTGCATAATCGATAGCTGATTTATATTCAGCATTTGATCCACAAAATATAAAGGACGATCTCTTACTTCCTGATAAATATTGGACAAATATCTACCTACAATTCCGAGTATGAGTATATTTATACTTCCAAATAAAGCAACTAAGGAAAATAGACTCGTATATCCAGAAATTTGAGCAACAAGAAAATAGGTTATGATAGATCTAACAATCAAAATTATGCTCAAAAAGAATCCAGCTATACCCAAATAAATCAAAATGTTTAGCGGAGCACTTGTCAAAGTTAAAAGCATATCAATAGAAAGATTGATCCTGTGAAAAATAGAATGATGGGATTTACCAGAAAATCTAGTATTATTTACTACTGCAATTGAACAACTTTTAAGGCCAAAGTCATGAACAATCCCTGCTACAGTTCTAATATTTTCTTTGTACGAATTATAGCAATCCACAGCTCTTTTTGAAAATCCTTTCATCATAAGCTGATTAGAAACAATTTTTAAGTGAAACAATTTTGTAAGGATTAACCAAAATATTTGACTAAGCCATGAGTCTTTTTTAGAATTCCGTGCCATCGAAACGGTGTATACAACTTCATTTCCTTCTTCAAGTTTTTGAAGAATTTCGATAATAGCTTCAGGCGGATTTTGTAAATCTCCATCCATAATAATGACGTATTCACCTTGAGCAAAATGTAAGCCAACTGACATTGCAATTTGTTGACCTTTATTTCTAGAAAGCAAAACCCCTTTAATCGCTTTATTTTGTTTGCATAATTTTTGAATAACGCTCCAACTACCATCCGTGCTCGCATCATTAACTAAGATAATTTCCGTTTGATAAGGTAAATTGTGAACTATTTTTTGTATTCTCTGCACAAAGACTTCAACAATATTACAATCATTATAAACTGTTGCAACTATAGAAATTTTTTTCATTAATCTAACATTTACTTTTTAAATATGTGATAATTTTATTTTGCCCCTAAAAAATCAATAGAAGCTTCTAATTGGCTAAAATCTTCAACAAAACTTCCTCGAACAATTGCGTCTGCCGCAAGAAACCCAGTCTTAATAGAATGATGAATATTATTAAACTTATAAAGGCCATTTCTTCCTATTGACACAAGTTTAGGAAATTTAGATAAATAGTCGGTAATTATTTTTAAGTGCTCTTCATGATTCTTAAATGGAACCGTATAAGCTTTGCGATAAATTTTTACATTGATACCTTCTATTAGGTTTGAATCAAAACCTAAAGTCTTAAATTCTTGCTTAGCGAGTTCGATAAGTTCTTCTGAATTGATAGTGTCAGAATAACAATATTCTGCAGTAATCCCTATCAGATCTTCCGAAGCCATGCTTGAATGAAAAAAGCCAAAATTTGTTAGACGCATCATTTTTATCTTTGGATCATGTATATCAAGCCAATGATAATTAAATTTTTTTAAAATTTGCTTATTGACTGTCATATACACAATAGCTAGGTGACGAAATTTTAGCTTAGCTGCTGCTTCCAATACTTGGAGAGGCGGTTGAGGACTTAATTTATTTATCAAATCATCTAGATGGATCGTGTTGATTAGATAGTCGCAAAGATAGGTCTCTTTATTTGAGTGTACTACTAATTTATCTTCTATTGTTTCTATTTTTAAGACTTCTTCATTACATCTAACCGAGCAGTAACCATTTATCTTTTCTGAAAGCATTTGAAAAATTGTTCCTCCCCCTCCTATAGGATAGCCGAAGTTTTTGTTACTGAAATTTTTATGATTAAAGAATACGTTTTTTAAATATGAAATTAATGTAAAACGAATGCGTCGATTAGACCAGGTGGCAGATATTTGTGAACAATCTTCTCCCCATAATTTTTCATTGTAAACTTTATAAAAGCAATCATAGAGCTGTTTCCCAAAGTTATTGACTACCCAAGATTTGGCAGATTGATCATCTTTTTCTGGAAAGATTTTAGAAGCAAAAAAACTCAATAAAATTTTCACAATAAATTGAGGCCCTAGTTTCACAAACGTGTCAATAGGGTTTAATGGAGATCTAATAATTTTATCTTTGAAAAATAATCCTGACTTTCTTTTTGAAAGTACTAATTTCTTTCCTAAAATTGTTTCCCAAAAAGAAAAAATCTCTTGATCTTGAATAAATAAAATATGAGGCCCTATCTCAAATTTTACTCCCATCTGACTCTCAGTTGCAGAAAGCCCGCCAACTACATCGGCTTTTTCTAAAAGAATCGAAGAAATAGCATTCTGCCTTAATTGATAAGCAGCTGCCATTCCTGAATACCCCCCCCCTATAATTACAACTTTCATTATCTAAGCCTGCATAAAAAATTTACTTAGAACAACAGATTAAACAACTTCCACCAAAAGGAATTTTACTACGTTTTTTAATCCTGGCCATTTCCCACGAAAGTACTGCATTAATAAGTTTAAAATGCACACCTTGTTTTAGTTCATGTTCAGCCTTGACTTCTACAAACTCCTTTGGCTGCTTCTTGCCTAATTTATATGGAAGGCTTCTAAAAAGATAGATTCCTAATGGTAAAAACATAAAAAAATAAGTAGAAAAGTTTATTTTAAATCCCAATTGTAATAATAGTTTATTGAGGGACGAACAAGTATATCTTCTATAATGACCACCAAACTCATCTGTAGAAGACCAAAGCCAATTATAAGCAGGAACTGTCAAATACAAGCGTCCACCTGGTTTAAGAGATTCATACACTTGTTGAAGAAATAGTTTATCATTTTCAATGTGCTCGACTACATCAAAAAGAGAAACCGCTGGCAAAGAATTTGCTAAAAATTTAGCGTCTTCAAAAGAAGAATGAACAAGATTTTTTATCCCTCGATGATTTTTAGCATTTAATATTCCTTTAAGTGAAGGTTCTACTAATACAGATTCAAAGCCGGCATCACTACAAGCTTTTGTCATATAACCATTCCCCCCACCAACATCGAAAATTAATCCGTGATTTTGCGGAGGAAATGATTTTATCACTTCTAAAATACAATTGCGACGATGTGAAAACCAAAATGATTGATTTTCAAGTGCAAAACATAGATCGCTATCATCCTCAGCGTATGAAATTTCTCGATTTGTTTTTGCTAAAAAATAGTTACTTTCATTTTCTAGTAAGTCTACTGAAAAATCTTGAATAGATATATTCATGTTATCTCTTATTTTTTATATGTAATTAATGATTGATTAAAAATAATTTCCTTAAAATGATCAATTACATAATTAATTTTAGCTTCGTCAAGATCATAATAAATAGGAAATCTGATAATTTGAGCCGCTATCATCTCAGTTACAGGTAAAGGACGATATCCGAATTTTTCAGCATAATAAATACTATTATGCAAAGGTTGGTAATGTGATGTTAATTGAATTCCATTAGCCGCGGCTAGACCTATGACTTCTTTTCGAGAAATTTGGCTATTTAAAATGAGATAATAAATATGCCCATTGTGATGACTGTCATTTTCAAGGCATGGTCGCATCACAATCTCTTCTTTTTCTAAAGCTTCAAATCCTTCGTGATATTTTTTCCATATTTCACAACGTCTTTTTGTTATCTTATCAACGTGTTTTAATTGTGAAAAAAGCAACGCTGCACTTAATTCATTCATGACATATGAAGAACCTAAGTCTACCCAACTATACTTATCTACTTGTCCCTCTAGAAAGGCGTCTCTATTTGTCCCTCTTTGTAAAATAATTTTTGCTCTATTATATAGGTTTGCATCATTAATTAAGAGAGCTCCACCAAAACCTGCTATTAAATTTTTAGTATAGTGAAAGCTTAAACACCCTAGGGATCCGTTAGTTCCTAGATGTTTATTTTCATGCCTTGCATCAATGCATTGTGCTGCATCTTCTATAAGAGACAAATTATATTTTTCTGCTATTGCAGTGATTTTTTTCATATTGCAACTAACTCCAGCATAATGCACGACAACAATAGCTTTTGTCTTTGGAGTTATATAATCTTCTATCAAATCTTCATTTATATTTAATGTCGAAGAAGAAATATCAATAAAAACTAATTTTGCTCCTCTTAATGCAAAAGCATTTGCTGTAGATACAAAAGTAAAAGAGGGCATTATTACTTCATCACCTGGTTGTATATCTATCAGTAGAGCAGACATCTCAAGAGCTGCAGTACATGAAGAAGTAAGCAAAATATTTTCACAACTTGTTATTTGCTTTAACATCTCTGTTACTTTTATGGAGAACTCTCCCCCTTCATATTTATTATTTGCCAAACAGTTGGACATGTCTTCAAGTGCATTTGAATATGGTTGATTATATGGTACTTGAAACATGTTCTCCTCCTATATGAACTAGATAACACCCTGTTAAAATGAGAAAGATTCCAGCAATTTGCATCGTTTTAAAAGGCTCTTTTAAAAACACGTAAGAACCGATTCCTATTGTTACATAAGTCAAACTTAGTAAAGGGAAAATGAATCCCAAAGGAAGGGCTCTTAACGCAAGTAGCCAACTAAGCGCAGAAATTAATGAAGCGCAAAATGCTGAAAAAACAAATCCATTGGTTAGGATTAAACGGAACAGAAACAAGATTTTTAAAATAAAATTGGACGGCATAACGATCACTTTTTGCATTTGCCATCTTAAAACAAGCTGCGAATAAGTAGAAAAAGTGATTGTTAGTATTATATATATATATTTGCCAAAAAACACTTTAAACATAGTTACTCATTTTTTATAGTTGGCTCATAAACATCAAAAGCATTATTTGACCATACTTTTTTTGGTTTATAAAATTGGTTTAATTTATTTTCGATGATCGCAACTTTTGATGCAAATCTTTTATTATAATGAATATCTTCTAAGTGATTTTGCCTACTCAAATATTTGCACCAATCGTAAGTATAAGAATTAAATTTTGTTTTAATAATTAAACGAGGTACTTTTTTTGCAAAATCTTTATTTAACATTTTTTCTAAGGGTTCTTGATTCAAGATTTCAGGAACGGGAAAATCTGTAATTGGCAAGCGATCTAATAAAAAATAAATGGTTGGAATATAATTATAAGCAAAAACATAGTCTTTTTCAGATGTTCTATCATGTACAAAAGCTAATAGTTCCGACAACTGTTGACTTTTTATTTTTGTAGTAACTGTCCCTTTTAACTTTCCTTCTTTAGATACTGCTAATTTAGAAAATGATCCCAGATAATCTGCGTGAAAATGAGTATAAAGGAAAGCTAAACATGCTATAGAAATAAAGATCATAAACTTATTTAAAACAGCCTTGTGTGTTTCATTAAAACTCGCAATCAAGGTGCAAATCCCTATCAATAACCAACTACCATAACCACCTTTGACTACTCCGCATGTTGAACCTAAAAAACTTAATACAAATATTAGGCTACATAAAAAAATAAATAATAACTCTTTATTCAAAGGCGAAAGAATTTGATGTTTTTTATATGCTCTAAAAAAATAGATGGAGACATAAAAAACCATCACAATAAGCACTGCTCCAAAAAACCTTACCCCTCCACCATTAAAATCTTTAAACCATAAAATAGCAGAGCGCATTGCTGGGCTAAATGATATAAAGGAAAGTTTTAATGGTAAAAAAGAAGCCAATAAGACAACCGCCAAGATGATTAAAAGGGTATTTGTGATTAATTTTATCTTCAAATTTTTATCTTTGATGAAGAAAAATGGTAATACTAAAAGCGCACATACACCCATTAATTTAAGCGCTAGTAAGAATTGATAGGTATAAAAGTACATGAAAAACCCTATCCCTCTATTTTGATATAAATCAGCTTCAAAAACAAAACTGATTGCAAGCAACACTTTAGAAAAAGAGGTTTTTAAAGAAATCAAAAAACACAGGAATGTAATTGAAGCAACAGCATATACTATGATTATTTGCTTCTTTTCATTTTTTTTCAAAAAAAACAAACTAATTAAGGGAATGATCCAAAGAAGAATCATTGTATAACGAGCAAAAAAGAGTGCTGGTAGCAAAACACCTAAAATGATACTTTTTTGATAGGATGCTTTTTTCATTAGAGAGATTTGAACATAAAGGAAAAGCAACCCAAGCAACATTGGGAAGGTATAATTTGTCAAATGCAGCATAAGGCTTAACCTAAAGAGAGCAAATGTAGCGACGAGCAAAGCTGCAATCATTGCTCTCATTAGCATTTTTTTGTCCTTAAAATAACTTTGAAATAATTTCGCTGTTATTCCTATCGAAATAGAATAAGTTAATGTACCCCCCAACTTGGCACCAATAAGACCCAGATTTGCTGTTAAGGCTAACCATAGCCCACCCACAACATCTGATAAAAATGAAACAGGATTAATTTCAAAAAATTTTATCCCAAGTTTGTTAACTAATAGTTGATTTGATAGAGCAAAACCAGGATCTGTAAGATCAACACTTAAAAATATTAATGGAAATAAAAGAGCAAATCCAATCAACGATAATTGTAGAGGGAGTTTCCATGTTTCCCATACAAGCTGTTTACTGTTTTTTGAAATATTTTCAGCGATTGAAGTTTGCGAAATTATTGAGCTTTGATTAGTCACCATATTGGTCTCTCTTTATTTTAATAGGCAAAAAAACCTCGAAATATTCATTAGAAAAAATAAGTTGGGTTTCATATAACTGGTCAATTGCATTGTTAATCATTGTAATTTTTTCAGATGTTGGCAGGGGATGTCGAAGTAAAAATGCATCTGGGTAGGCAGCTACAAATTTGGCCTTGATAATAACTCCAGGCATCTCCTTTTGTGGTAAAATATTCAAGTTTTCCAAAAGTTTACCCTTTGTTAAAACTGTTAACCACCCAAAATTCGTGACAGGCATTTTATTGAAAAGGAAATAAATTAACGGTATTGAAGGATAAGCTAAAATAGTTTCTTTCTGCTGAATATATGGGGTTACAACATCATATAATTCATTTATAGCATCAGCTTTTTGCTTTAACGTAACCCCTCCTTTTAAATTTCCTCTTTTTATAATCCCTAAATGATTGTAGGGAAATAAATAATCTCGATAAGGATATCCACAAAGCACAATTAAACTAAAGCAGCAGATGATCATCATCGTTTTTTGTAGCAAGTCTTTCAAGTAATCTTGATTTTGTGCATAAATAGCTGCCAAAGCAAAAAAATACCAAAATCCATATCCCATTTTTATGGGTCCAATGTTACTTCCAGCAAAGCACACTGAAAAAACAAATGAACATACTACAAGAAAAAGGAACTTATTTTTTTCTTCTTTTGAATAGAAGGAATTCTTAATCATTTTAATATAGCCTAAAACCGAAAGGGAGCCAAAAATAGCTCCCATGACAAGAATGCTTTTGATAGCATACAATTTTGGAAGAAAATGGCGAAAAAATAGTCCTTTGCGTCCCAAATAGCTATAAATTAAATTGTGATAGTCTAAAAATTGTCTAAAAAACAAAAACAATATAAAACCAAGAAAAAGGTATTTTGCAATTTTTTTATTAAATAACCCGCCAATGAAAGTTGCTACCATTGTGATCGCAAAAAATCTTATCGAAGCCACTGCATCGCAAAGGTATATTTTTTTATAGTCTGAGTCAGAAACATCAGATGTTCTAAAAAATTCTAATATCTTCGTTATAGGGCTCTCAACAACTTGATTCAGAATAAAATATGCTATTGTTATAATTAAGATAAAAAAAAAGTAGATACTAATCAATAAAAGTCGTTCATTTTTTTTAACAAATGCTAAGGCTATAAGTGGAAGAACTAACAAAGGAATCATTGTCATACGACACATAAATAGTACCGCAAACAAACAACCCAAAACAATACTTTTTAAAAGCGTTGGACAACTTATTAAATCACTCATTAAATAAATAATGATGACGCCAAGCAGCATTGAAATTGTATAATAATCAAGTAACACAGGGGGGGCTGTCCAAACTGAGCCCAAAGTCATTATTACCATGCTAGAGAACATGCATGTTAGAATTATTAACTTAGAATCTTTAATCCAAGCTTGCAGCATTTTGGCAATAATCGAAGCTGACAGAGCATAAGCAAGAAGCCCTCCTAAACGGGCCCCTATAATACCCATAGGTCCTATAAGAGCAAGCCAATATCCTCCTATAAAATCGGATAACAATATCAATGACGTATCATTAAACCTTTTAAGGCCTATTTTTTTTGCCATCATTTGATTGATAAGAGAATGACCTGAATCAGTGAAATCTATACTTAAAAAAATGACTGGCAAGAGAACTATTAAATGAATGAAAAATACATAGATGGGCACTTTTACCCTGTCCCATTTATTTATTTTTTCCTGTGATACTACTATGTTGTTCATTTACATAGACTCTTTCTAATTTTTTAAGCCTAAAGTTTGGCTAATATTTCTCTAGAAGACATGCTCAAATTTTTTGAATTGAGGAGCGTATGAAGATATTGTCCATAGCTAGTATTTCTTAATTGAAAAGTGAGTCTCATAAGCTGCTCCTCGTCAATGTATTTCATCAAAAATGCAATCTCTTCACAACAAGCTATTTTCAGGCCCTGCTGACGTTCTATCACACTCATAAAATAAGCTGCTTCAACAAGGGATGCATGAGTGCCTGCGTCAAACCAAGCTACTCCTCGACCCAGTTGATGAACCAATAGTTTGTTATTTTCTAAATAGATTTGATTTACATCTGTGATTTCAAGCTCCCCCCGTGCTGAAGGGGATATTGATTTTGCTATTTCTACTACCTTGTTATCGTAAAAATAAAGTCCAATAACTGCAAAATTTGACTTTGGATTTTTTGGCTTTTCCTCTATTTTGACCGCTTTATTGTTCTGATCAAAAGTGACAATTCCATATCTTTGAGGATCTGTGACAGATAAACAAAAGATACTTGCGCCATCGGTAACTTTAGCTTTTTCTTGCAAAACCCTAATGTTACCCGCTCCATATAAAATATTATCACCTAATACTAAGCAACAAGGCCCGTTATTTATAAACTTTTCAGCTATAATAAAGGCCTCTGCAATACCTTTGGGTTCAGCTTGGGTAGCATATTGAATGGAAATGCCCCATTGAGAACCATCTTGTAATAGTTTAACAAAGTTAGGAAGATCTGCAGGCGAGGTGATGAGTATTATATCTCGAATTCCCGCTAACATCAATGTTGATAGGGGATAATAGATGAGAGGTTTATCATAAACAGGTAAAAGCTGCTTAGATATATAGCTTGTCAGAGGATATAGGCGTGTCCCGTTGCCGCCCGCTAAAATGATCCCTTTCATGATACTCCCTTAAAAACCATATTACTGTTTTTTTTATTCCATCTTCGAAATCAAACTTTCGCTCCCATCCAAGTTCGTCTTTTATCTTTGAATCATCGACTGCGTAGCGTAAATCATGCCCTAATCTATCTTCAACATATGAAATTTTACAACAATATTTGCTCTTATCATTTTTTGGTTTTAATTCATCTAACAAGCTACAAATCTTGTAAGCCATTTGAACATTTGAAAAAGAGGCTGAACCTGAAATATTATAACATTCTCCTACTCGCCCCATTTGAAAAACTTGGATCAGAGCGCGGCAGTGATCTTCAACATAGAGCCAATCTCGAATATTTTGTCCATTTCCATAAATAGGAATCGGCAATCCCTGAATAGCAGAGCGAATAATAGTAGGAATGAGTTTTTCATCGTGTTGATACTCCCCATAATTATTCGTACAATGGGTAATCAGCGCTGGAAATCGATAAGTTGCATGCCATGCGTTTACTAAAAGATCCGATGAGGCTTTACTGGCTGAATAGGGAGAGCTCGGTTTATATGGGCTATTTTCATTAGCGGGCAAGTCATTAAAATTCAAGCTTCCATAAACTTCATCTGTAGAAACATGGAGAAAACGAAAACTATTTGGCTGCGACTTGTTTTTCCAATATGAATAACTTGCCTTTAAAAGAGAGTGGGTTCCGACAATATTTGAATGTATAAAAGGATCAGAAGAAGCAATAGAGCGATCAACATGAGATTCTGCAGCTAAGTGAAAAATAACTTGTGGCTGAAAGTCTTCAATGATTTCAGTGATAGCATTGTGATCACAAATATTTGCCTGAATGAATCGATACGAAGGTAGCTCTTGGACTTCTTGTAGAGCATATGGGTGTGCGGCATACGTTAAGCTATCCACATTTAAAACTTCAAAGTCTTTTCTTTTGATTAATAATCTTATTAAACAAGATCCGATAAACCCTGAACCACCTGTAACTAACGCTTTATATTTCATGATATACTTTGGTCAAGAAAGTTCCATAACAATAAGATCATAGGGTACTCGAAGATGGTTACTTAAAAGGCTAAATTTAACATTTGAGAAAACTTTTTTAGCTAGCTTTACATATTCCTCAACATATCTAACATTTTGTCCACGATCTTTCTTTAATAAAAACCTTGAAATAGGATGTTGCTTTTTCAAAAAGCATCCGTCTAAAGTAACGACTCTGCCGTTGGAAGAAAGTAATTTTTTCAAATTGACAAAAAGATTTTCAGTTTCAATATCATCGAGATGATGAATCAAACCTTTTAAAAAAATACAATCAAAAGGCTCCAGCTCCAATTTGGGTAAATCATTGACGTTTAAGCAATAAAAACGACCTCTATCCTTATATCTTTCTCGAGCGCGTTGAATATATGCTTTTGATAGATCAATCCCGACATACTCAATATTACCAGGTAAAAAATTTAAAACATTTGCGGTTCCACATCCACAATCCAAAACTCTATTGCAAGGCTTATTTAATATCAGCTCGTTTGCATATCTTTGTTCTGTTTTACCACGACTTATGACTTTCCCGAATAAATTATAAATAAAGGGCTTTGTTAAAATTTTTTTTACCCCTGAATTAATTTCCATACACCTTACTTGTTGCAAATTTTTATTGTTCTAGCAAATGCTACTTACTTAAAATATTTTATTCAACAAATATGTCGTTTTCAATAGCGTTTTTTTAAATCACCTCAAGTCCATTACTTAAAAGCATTTTGCTAAATCTAGAGAAAAAAAATCTCGGTTACTCAAATTTTGATTTAATGCTTCCATTCACATTTAATTTGTCACATCTTAGTTTTAAAGCGCTTATTTCAACAATGTCTCTTTATTCAGAATCAAAAGCGCAGCTATGAATGCTTTTTATAAAATTTCAAAATGCATTTTAATGTAATAATCTTATAATTAGAAATCTTCAAACCATTTAAACCCACAAAATGACTATGAGTTATTTACATGCTTTTCAAGAAGTACCACCTGACCCCATCTTAGTACTTGCTGCTACCTACAAAAAAGACCCTAATCCCAATAAAATTAACTTGGCTATTGGTGAATATCGCACCGAAGAAGGGTCTATTTCTCTTTTAAAGTGCGTCTATGAAGCTGAAAAACTGCTCCTTCAAGAAAAGCAAAACAAAGGTTATCCTCCGATAGATGGAGAGGCTAGTTTTAAAGAAGAACTACTTCGATTAGTTGCCCCTTTTCAGCCTGCTAAATCTTTCTATGTCGCCCATACTGTAGGCTCTACTTCAGCCTTGCGTTTAGCTGGAGATCTTTTAAAGCAAATGGGGTTTCAAAAGATCTTGATGAGCGAGCCCACTTGGCCAAACCACCCTCATTTGTTTCGTTCAAGTCATTTAGAAATTGGAACATTTTCTTATTACGACTCAGATAAAAACGAACTGCGAATGGATAAGATCTGCTCCTCTCTGGAAGCTGCGTCTCCCCATACGGCAGTCCTTTTACAATTGTGCTGCCACAATCCAACAGGGAGAGATCCAAATTTAGAGCAGTGGGCTAAAATTATTACCATCATAAAAAAGAAAAAGCTATTTCCTGTTATTGATTGTGCCTATCAAGGATTCGGCCAAGGATTCAACGAAGATATTCTCCCTCTTCAGCTAATCTTAGAAGAACTCGATGAAGCTTTTCTATGCTATTCATGTGCAAAAAACTTAGGCTTATATGGAGAAAGAGTGGGAGCCTTCATCGCTTTTGACAAATCGCAAAAAAATATAGAGAATTTAGGGGCCAATGCGAGGGTCACTATTCGTGGCAATTATTCCACGCCTCCCATTCATGGAGCGCGAATTGTTAAAACCATTTTGCAATCGAGCGAACTTCGCCAAATATGGATGGATGAGCTCACTGAAATGCGCCATCGAATTAAAGAGCTTCGGCAACTATTTTTAAAAAATATTGAAAAGAGGAATCTTCCTCAGAATTTTAAATATCTCATTGAAGATCAAGGTCTTTTTTCACTATTAAATATAGCTAAAGAAGATGTTTTAAAACTAAGAGCTGGCTCTGGAGTTTACCTTTTGGACAATGGCCGGATAAATATTGCTGGATTATCACAAAAAAATATGGAATATGTATGCTCTTCAATTCAGCAAGTTTTAATAGCCCATGATTAAAAATAGCTTTAAGCCCTATTTAGTAATTGCAATTGCGTTATTAGTAATTATTTCATTCCCTAAAAAAGCACAAAATGCTTTGCGCAATAATTTTATTAGACCTTTGATTCCTATCGCCAATCTATTTCCTATTAAAAATTCCAAAGCTCACCCCTCCTTGCAACATTACTCCCCTCAGAATCGAATTCCTGAAGCCTCCTCTCCCTACTCTACGGTTGCTCGTATCATTTATCGAAATCCCACCAGCTGGAATAGCTCTTTATGGATAAATTTAGGAAGCTTTCATAACACTGAAAAGATAAGAGTAGCGCTCAATAGCCCTGTTTTATATCAAAATCACCTTATCGGAGTGGTTGATTATGTTGGTAAGAAGCAGTCAAGAGTCAAGCTCATTACCAATGCAAATCTAACTGTTTCTGTTCGTGCTTTACGAGGAAAAAATCAATATTATGATCTCCTAAATCATATGCAGGCGCTTTCTAATTACCAATGTGTTCAACAAGACACGGTTTTATTAACTCATTTAAATAATCTCAAAAGTCAAGTTCTTCAACTTCCAGACTGTCTTTATTTTGCCAAAGGAGAAATTTTTGGTATTAGTCAACCCATTTGGCGAGCCGATAGCAAAATTCTTATTGGAAGAGGGTTTAATTGTAATATTGAAGATGAGTTAAGCATTGCTCGAGAGTTATTAAGTGGAGAACCTCTAAAAACAAAAGGGGAAAGGGCCGCTTTAATTCAACCCGATGATTTACTCATTACAACAGGCTTTGATGGTATTTTTCCTGCAGGTTTGATTGTTGCCAAGGTTTTGCAAGTAGCCCCTTTGAATGAGGGAGATTATTACTACTCCATCAAAGCCTCTCCTCTCCTAACAAACTTTGACTCCTTATCATATGTTGAAGTAATTCAACCTTCAGAATTTCAACAGGAAAATCCTTAAAGTTGGAAATCCAACCAAAACTACCCAAAGCATTAGACTTTTGAAATTTTATAAACGACTCTAGGCCTTTCCATGTAGACACTCTCTTTCCAATATATCAAGCCACATTTTTTAATTAGTTTTAAGGAAGCAGTGTTACAAGGGTCAATAACTGCAACAATGTCTTTTAGATTAAGGGTGTTAAAGCCAAAGTCTAATATAGCTTTAACAATTTCAGTTCCATAACCGAGCTGCCATTTAGATTTTTCTATTGCATAACCAATATTGACCTCCTGCATTCCAAAGATATAGTGAAGGCCACAAAATCCAATTAAGCAACGCTGCTCTTTTTCAATGATTGCCCAATCGCCAAATCCATGAAGATGCCAATGATCATTGATTGTTTTGATTCGATTTAAGGTTTGTTCTATTGTTTGGTCAGCACCTGGAGCCCAAAATTTCATTACTTGAGAATCGCCAACGGTTTGAAACAACTCTTCTGCGTCATCCAATATGAGTCTTCTTAACATTAGCCGCGAAGTTTCTAATGAATTTACAACTGTTTTTTTCTCACAATGCAATTTCTGTAACAGAATACCCACTCATTAAATTTCTAACTTTCTCACAAGCTGCTCTTGCTGCTTATTCGCTATTTCTAAATCAAACTCTTGAACCTTGTTATCAGCCCCACTATAACGAACGCCCAGATAAGGTAAATTGAGCTCTAGAGCAATTTCTTCAACTTGTTTGAGATAAGAAATTTGATCATCTAAGAAGACGATTTGAGAAAAACTTTTTTCTTGCCCAATGAGAAACTGCTTTAATACTTGACCTTTGCTATTTTTAGGGCCAACAAATAACACCCCTTCCTCAAAATGGACATTTTCAAGACTCATCTCTCTAAATTGTTGCTCTCGATGGCTCCAGTCAGAGAAACTAAACCCATGCTCTTTGAGCTGAGCAAGGGTTAAAGAAGCTACTTTTGGAGATCGACCTGTTAAGGCTATTCGACTTGCATTGAATTTCTTTGTTTCATCAAGCCACTGAAAGATCGCTTGTTCAATGGGTCGAATTTCAATATATTGCTGAGCCTGTTCCCACAAAGGAATTACCTCATCAAGAGCTTGATCTATTGGAGATCCTTTTTGAAGCTCTTTGCGTACTAAATAATTTCCCCATTGAAAAGAGCCGTATTGGTAAATACTTTCAATCAACGTATTATCTAAATCCATAACAAGCAAGGCATCTGAGTTTAGATGTTCAAATACAACTTTAAATGTAGAAGCTTCAATAATCGGCAATTTTCTCTCCTAAGATTGCTTTGACTGTAGAATCTGAAAGCAATTGATCAATATATTCCAGTTGTATTTGACCGATAAGCTTTGTATATTCAGTGATGTTTGAGTCTGTATCTCTCAAATAAATCCCTAAATATGGAATATTTAATTTTTCCATTTCCTGTTGGATATGCACTAAGTGAATGAGCTCATGATCCACACAGATAACTTTACAAGGTTGCATGGGCAACTTTTGTAGATATTTTGCCAAAAACTCCCCTTTATTACAAAGAGGATGTAACAAAATCATATTTTCATAGACAAGGGCTAAGTTTTTTTCCATTTCGTAATTATTAAATTCTGATTTAGCAGATTCTAAGAATAATTGGTGTTCATGCAGTTGATCTAAAGTACGATAAGCTAAGGAAGGCCCCCGATGACTCAATAAACAAATTTTAACTTCCTGATCACGTAAGCTCTGAAAATATTCTTTTAAATGAGAATCAGAAACATCAGTTGTCGCTTTTTTTTGAACCTTTACCCAGAGAGGGTAAAGCTGATTAGCTATTTGATCAGGGCTAACACCTTTGAAAAGCAATTCTTGTTTTAGATGACTAAAAAAAATAGTTTTAGCAACCTCTTCACGAGGCTTAAGAATAACATTATCCACTTCTAAAAAAAGAGAGCTTTTGGGTGTAATAAATGATAAAAGTTCGGCAAAATGAGAACACTCGATAATTTCAGCTTTTAAATAAGAGCTTATTAAAAGAAACATGGCTAGCAATAAAGAATAACGACCTCTCTTCATGGGCTAGTCTTTCCTCTATTTTTCAAAATTTCCTCTGCCAATTCATTAGAAAGTAATTTTCCAAGATGCTCTTGCTGAATGGAAGCAACCTTATGATCATACATCCGAAGGCTGTCATCAGATCCACCATATCGAAATCCAATATAAGGAATTCCCCTCGCCTCGCAATATTGACCTACTTGCTCAACATATTCGCTTTGATCATCAATAAATAAGACTTTTTTCAACTCATGCTGAGCCTGTTTTACCAGATTTCCAAGAATTTCACCTTTGTTCAAGGATTGTGTAAAAAGAATCCCCTCAATATAAAATAAAGGGAAGCGGGTGGAGAGATTAAGAGGATCTATTTTAATCGGCGACTTGTTCAAATTAATCTCCAAAGAATGAAGCTGTCTAATGGTCGTATAGGCAAGTCCTGTATTACGAGAAGTTAATCCAATGACAGTAACTCCTTGCTTTTGAATCCAGTGAATAATCGCAGGCGTACATGCTTCAATAGAACGAACTGCTGTAGCATTTTGCAGATTCATATAAACTGGAATTGTTTTAGCTACAGCCTCTTCAAAAGAAAAGCCTTGATCTCGCAGTGTTTTGATAGAATGTTCAAACCAACGATCTCCTCCCACCATTTGCACGGGGGTCAAAAGAGTTTCATCAATATCAAGGACAAGAAGAGCTTCTGGTTCAATATAAGGGAGAATCTCTGCCATGGACTGGATCTCAATAATTTCCGCTGATAATGATCCAAGGCTAAGGATTCCCAGCCATAGTAAAGACTTTAATATTTGCATACCTTCAATCTCTAGAAGATGAGCTTCCTAAAAAGCGACCTGAGAATTCAGCTGATGGATCATACTCATGGTATTCAATTGGAATATTGAAACTTCGAGCGATAGCCACTTCTGCTTGTATTCCAATAGATTTTTCCCAATCTTCTAATTTCAAAACATAGAGCCTATCGCAGCGCTTTAATAATTCCTTATTAAACTTTTCCCAATAACTCCATCCAATAGGTAATCCATATTTTAAGATATGATAGTTATGAATCAGAGGACAAAAAACAACAACACCCTGTCTCATTTTTTCTGCACAAAATCTTGAAACGCTCTCAATTCTTTGTTGACGAATTTCAGGATCGACCTGGCCAAAAGCACAGGCTACGTAAATTAATTCATGCTCATTATCATCCATAAGTGTCCCTATGTCAAACTTTAGAAAAAGTATTCGCTTAAATGGTAAAACAGTCAATAAATATATTTTTTTTGTTTGGTGAAATAGACAGCTTTTCGCTATAGGGAAAGTTTATGAACTACCGAACTAACTAAAAATGCAAGAAGAAGAGCTCGTCTTTCTACCTGGATATGTCATTAGCGATAAAATTCGCAATAAAGAGCTTTCTTGCAAAGAGGTCACTCAAACATTTTTAAATCGGATTGAAAGGTTAAATCCTAAAATTCATGCCTACATTTTAATTTTGAAAGAGCTCGCGCTCAAGCAAGCGGAAGAAATTGATCAAAATCTTGAGCTTTACTTACAAAGTCCCCTGTTAGGCGTTCCGATTTCTATCAAAGATCTGCTCTTCGATATTGAAGACACCGTCACCACCAATGGATCCTTAGCCTGTATTTTACAAAAAAAAGATAAAGACTCTCCCTCTATTCGAAAACTAAAAGAAGCAAGATCTATTTTTTTAGGCAAAACCAACGTTCCTGAGTTTGGATCGGGATATTTTACCAAAAATATGCTTATGAAGCCCACTTCCAATCCCTGGAGAATAACACATTCAGCCGGAGGATCTAGCGGAGGATCTGCCGCTAGTGTGGCAGCAGGAATGGCTACTATTGCGATTGCTAATGACTCAGCAGGCTCCATTCGCTTACCTAGCAGTTTTTGTTCTCTTTTTGGATATATGCCCTCTTGTGATTGCGTGCCGATTACACAACCTGAAGAATTAATGTTTAAACCTCTGCATCGGATTGGTCCTATTAGCCATACCGTCAAAGATGCAGCTTTACTTTTAGATGTCATTTGTGCGCGCACCGATTCAAATTCTGGCCAGAAATCTTTCCCTAGTTTTAGCGAACTATTAAATATTCCCATTAAACCAATGAAAATTGGCTGGAGCCGAGATCTTGGTCTTGGGATACAAAACGAAGAAATTATTTCCATTATTGAAAAAAAGCTTATCGAATTGCAACAACTGGGGTTTGAAATAGAAGAAATAACACCTCCTGTTGACTTTACAGCGCATCTAGATGACCTCAAAAATTTCATCTTAGCTAAATTTCAAACCCTGTCTAAAAAAATCCCTCTGCTGGTCAAACCCATTTTAGGCTCATCGATCAGTCATTTGCTGGATGAAGCTGCAGAGGTTACAGAAAATGAATATCAAAAAGCTGAGTTATTTCGCGCTGAACTTAGACAAAAAATGAGTAGGTTGATGGAGACTTACCCTTTAATTATCACTCCAACGGTTGCCTCAGCGTCATTCCCCATCGCAAGCTTCCCTGAGTGTATTCAAAAAATTCACTCTGATCCGTTTGTATTTTTTGCCTCTCTTCTTTTTCCTTTCAACTTTACAGGGCAACCCGCAGCTTCATTACCGTGTGGCCTCAATAATGATCAGCTACCTATTGGTTTACAAGTTATTGGCAGAGAAAATGACGATTCCCTTATATTTCAGTTTTGTCATTATTTTGAAAAGGTGTTTCCATGGAGAAATTTACATCCAAGTCTTTAAAATTAGCCATTTGCTTACAAGTCTTGCTT
>JAULBU010014234.1:0-21890 GCA_032358235.1 Odonthalia washingtoniensis | reverse complement strand
AAATCGATAAGTAGTATTATGTAACCAAGTTGAGATGATAAGTCGGAGTTGTTGCTGAAGGAGGCGTCTGAGTAGCCAATGATGTGGAGTGATTGAATGTCGAGGCTTGAAAATAGGATTGAAACGTTGTAGCGTTTTGCGTAACTGGTTACATTGTTGAGTAATGACAGGTAAGTTGCGGGTGGTTTTAGGTATGAAGAATCCGTTATTTGTGCTAGCCGAGAAATCTCAAATGCACAGTCTGGACTAGTATAAGAGAGCCAAACCAGACGCATTCGCCTTCATCGGAATGTAGAGAATGTTGCAGTCTACTAGAGATGCTGTAGTTTAGATAGGTAATGCCGCTGTGTTTGAGTTAGGATCTTGTTGTCTTCGTGTTGCAGTCTGAATCCTGAGAAGTCACAAGGTAGCGGTTCTGTTGGCTTCATGTCAAGGGATTTCCCAGTATTAACTGAGAGTGATTTGAATATTGAATCCCCGGTCCTTGATAAATCGTCAATGTATGTTCCTGACATACCGGCCAGGACGGAGTTACGTTTAATAAACTGGAACAAGCGATCGCTATCCAACTGTGACATACCCAACACTTTTGCGTGATGATTTTGGAGAGTCTCAAACCATAGATCTCCAGATTCGGACAACCCATATACTGGGCGAAGTATCTTTAAGCACTGGTCTGGGGTCAGTTCCAACTTCGGTGCCCTTGAGTTGAGAAAAAGGTCACGCGCTATGGGTATGGCCGATTGTAAGTACGCTTGAGTTACGTCTGCCGTCCATAGCTCAAAACCAAATGCAGAAGCCAAAGAAAGCAATAGTTTTATAGATTGCGGTTTGAGAGTCTGAGAAGAATGGACCATAACGTCTTTTAATCTATCCCTATGACCTCCAATAACAAATCTAGCCTTATGTTTGATGCTACCACAGATAGTGCATTTAACGGTCAATACAAGCCGACTAGGGAGGACGTTTGCGTCAGCTGGGATATCTTCTTTTAGCAGGACTTTGAATGTACCACTTTGCATTAGGCTTTTTATCTCGTCTCGCCTTGCCGTTAGAATCTCAGCTGATTCACTCCTGGGGTCTTTCTGGGATATGATCTCAGTTAAAAATTGTCGTCTGCGTTCGGAGGAGTAGCGAATCGATTAAAAGATGCTCGAAGGTCTAAGAAGAGAGTCTGGGAGAGCTCGGCTGATGGGATGTATGGGTTGACCTGGGCGATTGAGAAAGATCGAGAGTTACCGTGTGGAAGGTCAAAAATGTTTACCAGCTTTGTCTTTCGATCAAAAGTACCGACATTAAATGGTCCAAGGTATTTGCCTATGCGTTTAGTATGGGCTTTTTGGCGCCATACGAGCACATCGTCACATCTCTCGAAGACGTAGTTAGGAATTTTGTGACGGAGGGCTCGATTTACTCTCATCCTATTGAGGTGAGAACGCATCTCACTTCTTGCAATAGTTTCTATATTACCACGTTCGTCGGTTGTAGGTCGTCTTCCGTATTCGCTTGGTAGGCAGGTCCAAGGCATTTCATCAAAAAGCAGGGATGAAGGTACGAGTCCGTCCCGATCCATAGTATCATTCATGGTTTTAACTCAATGAGCCAAAGAGATATTAAGATCCATCTTGAGATTGTCTATGATAATTTTGCGATTTGTTGATCTAATAGGAGCGTAGTATCGCTCCACAATGTAGAGTCCATTGTGTACCTCGATACCCGTTCTTTCAACGTCTTTACCATCAAGAGCGGCCATGCGGATGAAGGGAGCCCCAAAGTTTGAACCTTGATCTTCAATGATCCGGTTTGGCAAGGTGTAGATTGAGGTCCAGCATTTTATTAATGCATTCCATACGGTTGTAGTTTCTTTCTTTCTTAATCTCACGGCTGCACTAAAGTGCGTTCCTTCATTGATCACGTGAAGGATGGGGAATTGAGATTTCTTATGCTTGAGGTAGAAAACGTCAATAAAGACGCGTTTGTTAAATCTGGATGAATTCGAGCCAAATGGAGCCTTAAATCAAAGTGGAGCATTAGCCATCCGCTGACTGGGATCACATTTAGATGATATTTCTTTGAGTAGACGTAGAGTTTCAGGTTCCTTGTTGCTGGTATTTGTTCGTTTGAGTAGGTTGAATAGTTTGGTTGTGCTGGAGTGAAAGAAGTGTCGATGTAACCGTTGTAGTTCATGCCTAGTGAAGTTGACTTCCAGTGTTGGTTTTGGCTTCATAACTGTGTGAAGATGAGTTAAGGAGCTTCCGAAGAGAGGAAGGAACCACTGTTATATGAAGTAAGTGTCTTTACCGTGTTTGAACTGACGACGTTTTGCTAGAAGATTGTAGACATTGTCGATCCATTAGCATATGATCGTCCAGGATGTTAAGTCTTATCAGAGGAGGTATATTAACGTCGACAACGTCAAGTTAAAGATGATGTCTTCCAAGTTATGAGGTGTGGACAGGATAAAGGACACGGTACCGAGGAACTTATGAGTTGTACTACCGAAAGGGAAGGAGTAGGAAGTTTTTGTGAGAGCAACACTTGAAGATACAAAGTGGTTGTTGATTTTTAGTAAAGCTGGTTTACCAATGACCGATCTGGGGGCGTCAGAATCGATGCAGAAAGAGGGTACATCGTTTCTAGTGAGTTGAGAAGTTGCTCTAAATATTTATACATTGTCACATTGGATGATCGTTGAGTCTGTTGAAGTTGATTATTGTGCATTTTGATTGGTTTGATGAGGTTGGGGTTAGGCGGGAATTGGGTGTTGGGATGAGGTGAAGTGCGTAATTTGAGAAATCATAATCCCCTCGTCAATTCGTTCGTCAATAAGATTGATGCTGGAGAGGTCATGGTCGAGGGATGATGATATGTGGGATGGAAAGGCTTATGAATCATTGTTTTTTGAAGAGATGCTACCTGTCTCGTCGTGGTCGAAGTCTGGATCGTCCTGGTTTTCATTTGAGTCCATCTTACAGCCACCAGTTATGTCTGCTAAGATTTAAATTGAAGATTTCCCGTTTTTCAAGCTGTTTATAACGTACGATTGCATGGCTCCTGGCGCACATTGGTGCAAAGGGGAATCAAGGGGAAGGACCGCAGCGGTAGCAGTGGGACCTATCAGATTTTGTTGCTTTTTGATATTTCTTTTGTTGGTATTGTCTTGAGGAAGGTGCGGAATGGGAGCTATTAGGGTCAGCGAATCTGTTTCTGGGGCTGTAGTCTCTGTTTGAGAAATTTATCTTTAAGTTGCTCTTGGGTGAAGGTGTGTAGTTGAAGCTACGGTTGTTGTTGAAGGGGCGATTACCAAATCGGTTTTTAGGTTGGTTGGCGTACTGGCCGAAGAGAGTCAGATTAGAATTATCTCGTGATAGATCTGATCGGGTCTTAGTCTCTTTCTAGAGTGTAATTCCATGTGCCAAAACAGTCTTGAAGGACTGGAAATTTAGGTTACCAGTAAGTTCATTTGCGCATCTCAATTTTGCCCAGTCGAAAGACGCAGAAGCCGAGCTCAGAATCTTTAACTTGTAAGTTTCATTTCTGAAAAGAGGAATGCACTGGGGATTTAGTCTGTTGATGAAAGAACATAGATTTTGGAAGAACAATTCCGTCATCAGTGATCTCGTCTTCGGACATGAAGGTTACCAAATCTAGGTTGTTGAGGCGAGATTGGGCTTCCTTTTGAAGGTCGACGGAATCGTATTCGCACGTAATCAGGTTCATGACTTTGTTGAATGTCATGCTCGTCGTCCAGTTGTTAAAAATGAGTACGGGCTGGCTCTTTCAGGCTGTTTGAAAAGAACAGGGCCTTTTTGTCTTCTTCTCGGTCGAACTGTTGGTCTATTATTCGTACTCTCGCAGTTTGTTATAGACACTTTCGCCCAGTTCTCCAGGGTACTTTTTGTCTTTGTATTGTGAAGAGACGGGCTGGACTATTTGCCCGGGGTTGAAAAGGGGTGTGAATTGTCCATGATATTCTCTGTATGGCTGGTGGTTTGGATTGTCTTGGGATTTGGATGGTGTATTGGTGCTGTTGTAAAGATTAGGCGGACGAGGTATGTTTCCATTTGAAGGTGGAGGTCGGGGTGTATTTTCTCGTAATCCCATAAGGTGGTGACGATTTGTATTTTTCTCAAACTGGCCTGAGGGTTGGTGCATAGAAGGAGGAATCTGCGTTGTGGTTGATGTATCCATGGGCAGAAGTGGCGTTGGGCTTGAGAATGGGAGTATCAGTTCAGGCTACTTTGTAGCGAAGTTAAGGTGCGGTTGGTTTTCGGGGACGGTGTTTTCGCTGGGAGATAGTGATGTTTGTGATGTAAGTTGTAGCTGAGGTGGTTTGAAGATCCGAATAAGACGTTGGTGATAAATCAATAGAATTGTAAACAGAAACGAGTTGCTATGCTTTGTTACGCAGGCTAAACAGAGATGGTGACGTAGCTGTTGATTTTCCATTTATGGTTGTTCTAGTTAAAGTTGAGGAGTACTGAGTAGAGATGGGTCGAGCATCCCATATAAATCAGCAATGTATCGAAGGAGGGATACGGGTGTCAATTGCATGTCACAGTACTGCTCACTAAACAGTGAGTCAGTTTGAGGAAGAGCATCTACCATCTCATTTAGTAGTATTTGCCTATTTTTCGGTAGCGGGTCACTTGTTTCTGTTGTAATTTGGTAGTCCACTAAAACGTTCTGGAATTTCTGACGCATTATGTGGGTGATTGGCTCATGGTCCGCTTCATGCGTCAGAGCGAATCAATAGTACTTTAATGGATATAGCACAAACCATGTTATTTCATGCGAGTCTGCCGAAGTCATGGTAGGGCTATGCAGTGAAATATGCCACCACAATACGGAACAAATGCAAGACTTCTACATTTGATAATAGGGATACCTCTCTACGAAAGATTCTTCAATAAGTGTGGAGATCTCAGGCTCTACAAGCCATTCTGGTGCACAGCGCTTGGTACGGTCCATTCCAGACTAGAAAAAAACTGGATGAAACTGCAGACCAGGAATTTTGGTTTATTAAGATGAAGGTACGTTGTGATATCAACTGTACTGTCCGGGCAGAAAAGGAATCATCTTGATACGTGATGTGACCTTCATAGAAGAACCAGATGATCATTTAATGGAAACTGAAATGGACACGTTTCGTAATTTCAAAATTTCAAAATTTCAAAATCTCAAAATCGGAAAATACATGCCAAGGAATGAAACGGACACGTTTCGGAATTTCAAAAAATTAGAAATTAGAAGTTCCAGTGTCAGCAAACGAAAAGTTTACACGCGGACCGGGCAGACCCCGAAAACTTAAAAAAGACGACTGCGGCGCGAAGAAAGAAAAACGGAAATTCCTTTAGAGCTATTAATCTCGAGGGATTGATAAAGAGAGAGAAAAATCAGAGGCGAGGGCTGATAACGAAAATTCAACGTCAACAAACAATCCGACACTTGAGATAAGGCTAGGTACAACAGCCAAGCGGAGGGGTAGGCCACCTGGGTCTAAGTCCAAATCGCAGATCAATTTAACTACAAGTGGGAAGAATAATCATGCAATCAGCGGGGCTGTCGCCTCCGTCACTCCGTTTGCAGAGCGGTATGGAGTCGAGAAGGGGGTCGAAGTGATCACCGAAAAATGTGGCACCGAAAAATGTGATAAGCGGAATTACACATATAAGGACATTAATGCACTTGCTCGTCAACAGGTACGAATTACCGAGAATGAAAACACAGAAAATAATATGAATCAGGAAATTACTACTCAGGAGGAGGATAGTAATAGAAGTAGAAGCGAAAATGCGAATAAGAGCGATGAAGTATTAATTGCAGAAGCGGTCGGACGGGAGGTTGCGGAACCGGCGACATACGACGAAGCAATTAATGACAAGAAAAGGGCATACCCCTCGAGACCGGCGTGTGCGCCTGAAATAAACAGCATGAAACACCTCGGAGTGTACAAACTGGAAAAGACTCCGGTAAATAGAGAGCACATATCTACAAGATGGGTATTTTGTAAAAAGAAAAATGAAACGGGAAAGGTAGTGTGCTACAAAGCAAGATGGGTCGTGAAAGGGTTCATTCAGGCACATGGGATAGACCACGATCACACCCATGCAGATTTCTCAAAAATGACAACTTTACGCGTCCTACTTTCATTAGCGGCTCAACTAAACCTACGGGTGCATCAAATGGAAGTAGCGACGGCGTTCTTAAACGCCATACTCGAATAAGAAAATTATTTGACGCAACCACATGGGTATGAGCACTGAGTACAAGACGGACATTATATTAGGCTACTCAAGGAACTCTACAGCCTTAAGCAGGTACCTCGAGCTTGTAATGTCACATTGGACACCTTCTTTTGCCCAGCTTGATTGTATGAATTCGAGCAGTGCATATCGCTGTCTTTATACAAGACATAAAAATTGGAAAATAGGTACAGTTATCGTGATCTACGTCGATGATATTCTATTAATGGCTCCTGATCCCATCATCTTGGAGAAAGAAAAAAAGGAATCTTAAAGTCAAGATTCCATATGAAAAATATGGGAATAGTCAGATGGTAATTAGGGCTCAATATAGTAGATAAACTAGAAGGTATATCTATATCAGAAAGCCAATACATCGATACTAAACTACAGAAATTTAACATGGTAGATGAAAAAGTAAGTTCAGTTCTATTCTCATCGCCTACAGATTTTAAACGACTAAAATGTTCTGAAGAAAGGGACAAGCCAAAGAACTGCCCATACCGGGAAGTAATTGGTAGTCTCATATATTTAAGTATTTGTACGCGTCCAGATATATCTCTTTCAATTTAGAAACTCTCGAGATTTGTCTCTAATCAAAGAGATACACATTGGAAAGTGTTGAAAGACTTGCTACGTTACCTGAAGGGGACGAAAACATTTGGATTTTTTTATCCAAGAAATTGTCAATGAATGTACTGTAGATTGTTTTACTTACTTTACTTTAGCAAGGACTTAACTTCAAATTCCCCACTAAAATGCGTCTTATATACTGTTCTACATTATCGACATCATGACAATAATCCTGATCAGGTCTTTCAGACGGAAATCTACCGAAGATTCTAGAAGATTCCGAGTCGTAAAAGAAATTTCATTCATTAAACTTGGTGGGAGTCAGCACATTAATTACAGTTGTCATTCATGTCGGATCCACTTGGACACAAAATCCTGTATCTTGAGGGATTGTGATGTACCGCTTATCTGTGACCGAAATGACTCAAGCCCAAAATTGGAAACCTACGATTCATAGGCAAACGACATAGAAATTCGGATATCTTCTACTGGAATCGTTGCTTATTTAGGGAACCATATAATAGACTGGAGTTCCAAGCGTCAGACGCTTATAACTCAGTACTGCTGAATTGGAATATGTTGTTGCAGACTCTGCGGCACGAATGGTAGTATGGTTAAAGAAGTTATTGTCAAATTTAGGAATGGTGCAAGAGGGACCTACGACAGTACATGAAGACAATCCTGCATGCATTGTACTTTCAAAAGGAGAAGAGAAATTCCTGACCTCCAAGCATATCGGGATACGTTATCAATACCTGCGAGAGAATATAGCGAGGGAGAAATTATTCTCACATACGTTTCAACCGAACGACAGATAGGTAAAATTCTTACTGAGCTCCTTCCAGATATCAAGTCCAATTTGCTAATGAAGCACTTAGTGCATGATAATTGAAAATTACCAATAAAAATCAAATATCAAATATCAAATATCAAAAATCAAAAATCAAAAATCAAAAATCAAAAATAAGATTATAAGATTATAAGATTGGATATATATCACAATAATAATTAAGAACGTGCGATTGGATATGTATGGATCAAATAAGATTGGATATGTATCATAATAATTAGGAACATGTGGTTAGATATGTATGGATCTGGATCAGAAGATGGGTGAATATTAATATGAATAAGTTTTCTGATGAGGAAAATAAGGAGTATGATGAAAACACCCGATGGGAATCGAAGCAGTATGAGAGAAAAACAGATAAGAATCACAGCCAAGTGATTGCATATAAGTGATAATTATTGAGTATGCATGTATGTATCACCACACAAGAGTGATACAGGTATGAACACAAGTATGTGCGAGTGTTTTGGTTTGTAGTAATTGGAATGACCTAGAGTATGAACACTAGTACCTGATGACAGTTGAATTATAGCTAATTAGTTGATTATAACTCAGTCTCACTACCCTTAATCCTACGTGTTTTGTTGTTTGTTTGGCTTACTGTCGAGAATCAGGAGAGTTGAAATCAATGATGATTTATTATTGGTTCAAACTACTTACTCGAATAGATAGGTGATGTCGATAATGGTACAGCGATATACAGTGGGTGTTTAGACAACAACCACACGTGTCTGTTTAAGTTTTAGCATGCCTACACACGTATATATCACTGCTGTCGAGTCTGTTACTTACATATAGATGCAATGCAACATATTTGTGTATCGTCAGTTTTACACACATAGAAATACTTACAAACCAAAGCAAGAAGTAAAGCCATAATTCTCAAAACTGAAAATTACCCATATATTTTACTACTTGCTTAAAGACCCGCTAGTATCGAGCCTGTCTCCGACTCTTCTATAAAAATTCAGGATATTTATCAATCAAAAAAATGAAGGAAAAGTTAATTGTTTTTCCAATTAGGGTATTTTAAGCTCCTTCAAAGGAGTACCTTACCTTCCAATTTGTAATATAATAATACAAAAATAAAACGTAATTTGACAGAATACAATGAAATACACAAGGTGTAGCAGACGATTCAGTACACATAGAAGGTAATCCGTAACCTAATCTCGTTGGATTGTAAGGGCTACCATACAGTGCAATGAGAATTAACGACAGTACTAAAGGTCAGTGCTGAAGTGCGGAACAACAGAAAAATAAAGCGTCAGCTAAGTCTCATATAATTCTTTCTAACATGGTGCTTGAACTAACGACCATAATTATTTTATAAAATTATTGATTACAAATTATTTTTGGTGAAGTCCAACAAGATTCCATGACCAGCGATAAAAAATTCGCTTACTTTACCATCCACCAACAGAATTTTTTCATCGCGTCAAATTGTATTAGAGAATGTCTACTTAGGCGCTCAGTTCGACTTTCTCAGTTCGGAACTGAGTACGTATACACTCTCGAATAAAGTACTTTTCGACGGTTGTTTTCCTTTTTGGGGTACAGAGATGTGCTCAGTTCGCTGCTCAGTTTTTCAAAATACTCAGCACAGAACTGGGCAAATCATATTTAGAGGGTTGAAAAAATTAAGAAGAAAATACAGTGTGAGATTTCAACCAATGAAAAAAGTCGGAAAAGGAGTGGGATCCATTTTAGAAATTTGCGCGAATGTGTATGATTTTGAACTTTACAGTAATGAACGGTGTTTTGGACGAAAAACGGAAATGACATGTTTAGCCGTGACAGTTGGAACCTGTTTTCCTGTCACAAATGAATGGGGTGCTCTTCAAACCCCATTACCAGTATCGATACAGACGACAAAAATTGCTCACTACTACATCATCATCAACGTATGTCATCACCATACGACAATCAAATAATCTGTGCAGTTTCGAGTGCAAATGTTACACATGGTGCCATCCGATGTGTTGATTGTACAAACGGAGTAGGTATGATTGTCGATGGAGGAATAACATCACATCTTCAGAAAATTTTAAATGAAACGAACTGTCACGAACTGGGAACTGGGAACGCCTCTACACGAGTTTGATCACGAACCGACTGGTTATGGTAATATTGAAGTAATTCACAAAGCAGCCGTTGGTTGTATTAAGATTGATGATATGAACCGCATCAGGAACCGTGATGAAAAATGTGATAGGGATATTGAAGATGGTTGTATAGGAAATGAAACAGTAAATACCAATGATGGGATGCCATATGATGAACAGTAATAAACCAATAACGGAGATGTACGTTGTAATAATGGCGGCACTGAAGGTGTGATTGATGATGGTCGTACCGAACCATGGGGTTTAAAAGTACGGAATGGCTGTCGAAGCGGGCCGTAATCCTGAGGGACACTGAGCAGGGTCTCTCTTTATTAAGTTCTGAGTGTCTGGGGTAGGAAAATCTAAATGCAATAAAGGGGGGAAAGGATTATAGAACTGATTAATTATATATGTCAGTGATACTACGGTTACTTGAAGCGTAGTTTGATTTCCACCCTGGCACGATGAAGTACCTTCCTCATCGGTGAAATCGAAGGGCACGTTAATGTCCTTCTTCGGTTCTGGATTCCAACCGGACCGATCAGATGCACGCGGTTGATGCGGGGGGATCTCTTGCGTCTACAGTTGATGTTGGTTAAACTTAGTGCGTGTGGTTGAGTATAGTTTCCTCCTTCAGGCTATGTTGACTGATTGGGCACAATGGGTTTTTGGATGGGGTTTCCAGTTTTCTGTTCTTTTCTTTTGTTAATGTCTACTTTTTTTAATTCAATGAATCGTCCTGGATCAGGAAATGATTATATCCTACTTTTGATGTTAGACCAAATGATGATAACGCGTGTACTTATCGAGGATTAGATACTAATTCTTCAATTAGCAAATGTAGTCCTATGTCTTGTCAGGTTCCACGTGTCCTTCGCATTGTTGCCAGTCTGGCAGAGTACAGTCCTACAGTCTGCTTTTTCTTCCGTGGCACTGTGAGGTGTCCTCCTTCGTGACACTGTAAGGGTGCCTTATCATCCCGTGTAGGTAGTTGTCGGGTATGTCATTTCGTACAATACATTCTGGTTCCTTTCCCTCGCATTCTCTAAATTCATACGGGTACTGTGGCAGCCTGAATCTTCCTGCTCATTCTTGTGAGTACAGTACTCGACTTTCCTGTTTACACGAATAACAATTCAATTTGCACTTCGTGTAACCTACTTCGTTTTATGGTTTGTATCATGTGACTGTAAATCGTTCTTCGGTTTATGCCGCTCGTGCGCATTTCGTCTTCTCGTTCCTTTTCTATACTCTATTCCGAATTTATCGCTTATAATCGTGATCCGTCCTCATTTCGTCTTCCTAATACCTTCGGCGTCTCCGTAGCTTTTCCTGCGTTATTGCGCATCTTCCCTAATCATGTAGTATCAGAAATATCGTACCGACATGTCGCATCATCATTGTTCATCACCAGTACCGGAATCGTCTTCATCATCGGCATTAATGTTCTTGTCAGTATCATCGTCGTCACATCATTTACCAATCATCTATATCATCCTCAACATTTTCATCCTTATCATCGTCATCTATATCATCATCATTATCTATATTATCATTATCTATAATATTATCATTGTCATCGTCATCTATGTCATCCTCTACATTATCATCCTTATTGTCGTCATATATATCATCATCATTATCTATATTATCGTTATCAATCATCGTCATCTATGTCATCCTTACATCCCGCAGCTTTTCATCAACTTATCCAACATTCAGCACCCAATATTTATCTTGCAACATCATCATCTTCAACATTCATCTTGCAACATCATCTTCAGAATTCATCTCGCAACATCATCATATTCAACATTCATCTCGCAACGTCATCATCTTCAACATTCATCTCGCAACATCATAATTCTATTCAACATTCATCCAACATTCATGAACCCTGTAGTCCTCCTATTCCACCTTCCTTCTGATCCCTTCTCGATCGCCTGCCTCCCGCTGTTTGTACCTCACAAACTGGTTACCTACATTCGAATCGAAAGTACGATTCGAAAATGGAGTTGGCGATAATGTGTATATTCCCAAGTGTCCTGTTGCATCATTTGCTCACCGACAAGGTGTGAAGCGAAAACTCTATTTGGAGACGGAACGTAGTGAGAAAGAAATGGATATGAACTGGAATCGTACCTAAGCAAATCACCAACATGGAACTCATGACCATCACATTGAAATGCCAAGGAACAGTGATCGACGTCAAGAAATGTTAACCGGAACAATGAGAATGTTATCGGATAAAGACTGCATAAAAACCAAAGGTTTATTCCAACATAATGAGAAATCAGTAAAAAACGGAACGGTGGATACAGAAAACCAGACAAAAACATTGATTACGAAGAAGGAACAGACGCACAAAGCCGATATCGGTAGACCACGGGGATTGAAAAACAGAAAGAAAGATGTCAAAAATGAATTTGAAGAGAAGAGAAGCGGACACTAGTGGGAGGGGAAGGAGAGGTTGATACTTGCAAAAGCATGAGTCTCCTAAACGGAAAAATTTATTCAAATATATGACACCCTGCGCAGTGGAATTGAAAAATTCTGTCGAGAAGTATATGGCATGCACCGTTGTAAACCTGCAATAAGGTGCAAATGGACGTAGTCGTTTGCAAGTGAATGCCATCTTTGGAATTCGTGCTACAGACAAGTCTTACATATGAACCGTACTGGAAATGAGCAGAGAGATAGTCTTTTAAAGATGACTCATGCAATATATCAGAGCCGTAGAAGAAAGTATAAGGACTCAAATACTGGTATTGGAATTTTCTTTCGGTATGTAGAAGCAGCAGAGTACTTGGAGAAGAGCCCCAAATTTGGTGATGTAGATGAAAATAGGGGGTGAACATACCGCGATGGACTGAATTGGATATCGTGATGGCAAAGGGAGGTAAAAATCAAGACCGAATCGGATCTACGATGAGAAGTATTTAAAATGGCAGTCCTGCCTCAAGACGGAACATCGGCGCAATAGAACGTGAACAAGACCGTGTTTGTGAGATCACGAATTTCGATGGCATTGAGGTTGATAGCCAGAAAAGGACTGGAGACGTAATCACTCGTGATGAAACTGTTAGCAGCGTGGGGTATGACACACCACCGAAAGAAGTTAGCCGGATGAGTGACGTAGATGCGTTAATTTCAGGGGGTGTGAATATCAGTGCGGAACGACGTCCATTTGGTATTAAGTCAATCAAGAAGAGGGACTTCAAAAATGCAAGAGGATTACGTCCAAAATTCTATAAATGGTATACGGTTGGAGACGAAACGAGCCAATTATGAGATTAGTGTGTTTAATTTGGAACTGAAAAATAGTATCATTGAACGTATGTGCGTTGCGTTACAATTCTTAGATAAGGACGGTGAATAATATAAAAATTGGTCAAGTTTATAACGAACGAAAGAATACTCGAAGGTAATTGAGGAACTATTGAATTACCGTTTTGGAATAAAAACAATGGGTTATCAATTTTATAAGATTTCCGTATAGGTTTTAGCATTTCCCGCGACAGGATGTCATTGCATGTGTGGTGGGTAGTTATATGTGGAATAATGGGGATATTAGTGGTGACTAATGTATTAATCTGTATGGTTGGCAAAAAACGTTTCTTGACAGTAAAAAGAACTGTTGCGTTGCTAAATCACCTTTGTGAATTCCAATTAGGCTAATACGTATCTATCCGAAATGTATGTAGTAATGCAGTACAATGATATTATATTAAGATTGTTTAAATATTCCAACTTGGAGAGCTTGAAGCTCTACCAGTGCTGAAGAGTAAATGTAGGACACACGTAGACAGTAGAATTAAACAGAATGTATAGTACCAGGTGGAAATGAAATAGGTGATAAAGTTCATTGTTCTGCAATGCACTTTACCACCTTTTCTTTTAGAAGAAATATTATACATTAGAAGTATGATATATGTTTATGTAACACCGTCAGTTCTTTGTTCTTAAACATGTATAGCGGTATGTGGTATTTCGGTGAATAACCTCAGAATACTGCAATCATTGAAACAGTCATGTAATATGACCTGGTAACAGTGAAGGGCTACTATAAAATATTGTATACCTTTCAAATTTTCGGTTATATTGTTAAGACTTCCAACTACGGCGGTTTTCGTGTGAGACATGTCTCACATGCAAACTGGATACATGCATGTATCAAGTGGGGTAATCGTGAAACTAATTTTCTATGTGATAGTTACCTGGTTACAAATTCAATAATTAGCAAGCAGAATAAGTATCGATACACGACTGTAGCAATACTACATCAACGAGAAGATTACTGTATATTTTAATAAAGCCACAATTCCTAATTGATAATCTGTTAAATGCCATCAATAGATCTTGTTTCATTGAAGATGAAGAACTAGAAAAGAACGAAAAGTATCAAGTCCATGTTGTTTAATTTAAAACCGCAACAGAATGATGTTTTCGGTAATTCAACAGATATATTAGAGCACCAAAACTGATGATGATTCTTTTAAGGGGTACATGGATCGGGTACTGGGTTCAAAAAACTTGCCGAGAGGTGTGTCATCATGGATTAAGGATTATATTTACATCAACCCTGCCTTTCCAGACCATATATTCAGTCGACGTTTTTCGATTCCGGCATTCTTTCTTTTCAGATAAAGAATGATTTGCTTGCACATCGAACGGATTACTGGAAGCAACGAAGAAACGGACTGGGATATAAATGTATTCCAACGGATTTGAAGATATTGTCTGCACTCCGAATACTCAATTCAGGGACATCTGCAGACAGCTTGGACGACGCGGTATACATGTCAGAAGAAACCGTACGGATATATTTTTGGCAATTTTGCATAGATATTATGGAAATATATAGAGGACGATTTTTAATAGATTCCCATCGGTTGCGGAATTAATTGATATTAAAGAAGAATACCGAATGGTTGGGTTTACTGGTTGTATTGGAGCAGTTGACTGTATGTAATATGTTTAGAAAAACTGCCCTGCAACCATAAAAGGGAAATACCTGAATACAGGTTATTCTAAAAGTGCAGCCGTACAGTGCGGTGGGTAGTGTGATCATAGTCTGTATTGTTGGTCCTGATTTTCTTGCTATCCTGGTACTAAAAATGATCTAAATGTGCTTACTAAATCGCCACCATTTGAAAATATATTTTCGGAACAGTTCTGTATCACCGTTCCGGGAGAGTATGAAATTGCCAAGAACGGAAACTTGCATCAAATGTTATACCTTTTGGGAGACGTGATATACCCGCATTGGCTTATATTTGTGCTTCCAATGGTGGGCAGTGATTATGCAGATATGAGGAATTATTCGTTTAACCAAGAATCCATAAGAAAATATGTCGAGCGGTTATTTGGAATTATGCAATCACGGTTTGAAATATTACGAACAGAAAATAGATGTTGGAATCTGAATGAGCAACTCAGAAATTCAAATTGTTTTGAAAGTCTACATAATATGTTGATACGTATGAAACAATATAATGAAAGGAAGGATGAAAGTATTACCGAAATAGCATTGAAGGAACTAATTTACCAAGAATATGTAAATGCCAAAAAGTCTGAAGATGAAATGGATCAGAACAAAACTAAAAAAACACTTGAAGTAATGCCAAACGTGGAAGATGAAGCAGAACGAATTATGATTCGTGATCTTCATTTCACAGATCAGGAACAACACCTACGAATCCAAAGAGACCTCATTGAACATAATAAAGAACATTGACAACACTTCTTCTAAATATGAATTTGTAAATTCAATACTAATCAGTAAAATGAGATATTATCTTTTAATAAAGTATGATCGGTTTGTTATTTAAAAACCATTTGCAAAATAGTAATATAAAATATTGGAGTTAGGATAAACCGTATTGCAGTTATCCATTTTCTAATATGAAGGGTGAAAATTATTTGTGAAGCCGTAGACTACAACTTAGTCTAATCATTTACGTAATCGGTGCTGTGTGATAAATGTTTCTTCAAGTTTACTGATATAAAAAAGTCTTGTAAAATTTACAAGACTATTACTGCAGTTTGAAAAATAAGAAATGTTCCAGTTCTTTCCTTTTATAAATGAAAAGTGGCCATTATTGTTAAAGTCATAGGCTACAACGTAGTCTAATAATTTCCGTAACCGGTACTGTGTGATAAATGTTACGTCAAGTTTACTGATAAAGAACAGATTTACTGAATGAGAATTACGTCAGAAAGTGTGCAAAAATAAAAAGAGACTTTTGTGATATGGAAAAAACATGTTTCACATAACCAATTTCAACTATTAAATACTTTCCATATGAAAAAGTTTCGAATATCATTTCGGATCATCGAACTTCTTATGATATGGAGTATTATTTGTCTATACTTCGTCATTGGAAGGATATGGAGTCCCTTCTTCCGCTGTTCTTTGGTCCTGTTCAGCTGGGCGAGTAATTGTAAGACCAAAGCCACGTATAATTTCAGTACAATTTCGTACCCTGGTTGGTATCACCATTTACTGTCGTGTTCGGTACGAAATTTATTTAGTGAGAACCCTAACGAATTACATTCCGCATCCGTTTCTCCGAAATCATTACAGTGAATTAATTAAATTAAATAATCAGTTTTGTTAAACGCTTTCATTTCTGTTTTGTGTCCACCGTCTCTTCTCAACGGGAACTATCTGATAACGTTAGGATATCGCATCCGAAATGGCAGTCCCGCGTGCGTCGCACGAAATTCAATACGGAAGTCAAGAGTTCCCTACTTTATGAATTCCAATTCACCATCAATGTACAGTAAAAAATATCAACTAATACTGATAGTATAGTACCAACTTCGACGCACAATTCTACTCACAAGGACCGTATGAAACAAACTATTCTGTCAGTAGAACTATTGCCATTCAAAGAAAATAAAACTTCAGATCTTCTGTCACCAAATCGGTGGACCGTCAAGATAATTTTATTGGAAACGCGGGAAAAAGTAAAGGTCAACGGGTTATATAAACGATCTGGACGTTAGCTATTTTTCGTTGTGCAAATAACGAATTCACAAATATCTATGAAAAAACGAGTGTGAGTGGTAACTGGGCGAGAATAATCGAACTGAGTAGTGCTATGTTGACCTTCCTCCTAGCACGATGGGTACTTTTGAAGATTCCTGATCTGGAAATACGCTAGTAGTTCCGACAACTCCCTTAGGTTCAGAGTTGACAAATGATCGCTAAGTCACCCTTGCTGTACAGATTGATCGTTAGTCAGTCGCAGGCGTGAGATTTTTGAATCCGGGATACCCTTTCCCTTCGAGATATTTTGGAAACTGATGATCAGTGAAAATGTTGTAAAATGTCTACCGTCATTATTTCGTTCTCCCTCCTCTTCGGGGCGGCGTATGTATACTAAATCGAAATTTTAATCCTAACAAATGGACGATAAACCTGTGCTATGGTCTACTGTTTGTACCTGAAGAGTACTAAAGTAAATACTGTTAATTATCATTAACACGTCTCTCAAGATAATATCCGTTACTTGAATAATTTGTCTCCACGTTACAGTGACTATCGTGTACTGTATTATGTATTAATTGAATAATTTGTCGCCACGTTTACCGTCACTATCGTGTACTGTATTTATCTTTTCACTTGTTCGACTCCTTATACACCGTGCCCTGTTACACTTCTCTCTTCTCCCTTCGCCTGGTATGGTGTCATCTTCTTCATCTTATCTCGTCATCGTCTTTATCTTTCCACCTTATTTTCGTCAGCCGCGACTTTTGTCGTCGCGGTTATTATCCTTATCTCTCCCTTCTTTCATTCTTCCTTTCCGTGCTGCGGTCATTGGTATTTTCCTCTCCTTACATTTTCGTCGCCGTGTTCATTATCATTCTACTCTTCATCCCTCTCGTTGCTGTAGTCATTGTCATTCTACTATTCATCCCTCTAGTTGCCGCGTTTATTCTCCCATCGTCTCTTCGTCTTCATCTCTCCTTTCATCCTCACCCTCGTGTCGTGGTCATTCTATCATCGGGCTCCTTGACTTCATGTTTTCTTACTTTTTCATGTTTTCTTCCATATTCATCCCCTCACGTGATCATGCTCTCATTGGTCTCCTCGTCTTCCTCTTTTATTTGTAGTTCAATCATCCTCTTGCTCTCTCGTCGCCTCTCATTCTTACTTTCCAATTTGTCGCGGGAATTGAAGTATCAATGTCACATCGACACAACGGTAGCATGTAACGAAGAAAGTCTGAATACGGTGAAACGGACAAAAAATTCAAAAATGTTGAAACTCTATTTATGTCAAATGACGAATCGTGCTGTTTGGACAAAACTGAAAACTCTCGTTGCTAAGATGATACGTGATAACTTTGAAAGTAATTCTCTTTCTCTCATATTGCACAAAATTCGTTCAATATTCAGATAAAGGGAGTTATAAATCGCTGTAAATGTCGAAATCATCAACCTGGTCCTGGTTATCTGTCCCTTTTAAGGGATAGTTAAATCGGGGAGGAGGCGGCGCATGGTTATGTTCTCTTAGGTTTCTCGTTTCAGTCCCGCGGTCTACTTCAAGAGCAAATAAAATCCCTACTGTAGGTCTCAAATGTACTATCAAGAGTGCAACAGCGTAAAAATGCTGTAATATAGCGGTCCTTTTTATTCCATCCGTCAAATATGCCATAGGGGAGGGTGCCTATGATGATTTGACAGAGTTTCAGACAACATAGGCGTTTCATATAGGCGTGATGCTCATCTAAATTTCGGTCACTTAGAGGGCTGCGAAAAGGGGAATTAGACCAAATGTACTATTAAGTGTACATTTGAACTTAATGTGTCGTCTTTATCAAGGGCCAAAATTTAAACTTAAATGCAAGATCTTCCGGCGTCTTAAGTGTTTTAACTCATGCCAAACACACCAGCAACTCTTTTTATTTCCTGGATGAACTCTAGCACATAACTGCACATCACACGAATCACATTTGAAAGGTATTATCCTTAGTTTGGAATTATCAGCACCATTTCCACATAATGAGCACTGCTTTTTGAATCCGAGGGAGTTATTGAGGGTGCTTCGTTACTTGTAACATCAGTTTCTTTTCTTCATCATAGTTAAAAAAGTAAATTATTTTGCCCTTTCTTTGTTTATCTAGGTAGACTATGCGACTCACTTCATCCTTTGACAGAACCAGTTCTTCATTGATAGGTAAGTCACTGTCACCGTAAACCTTAATTTTATCTGTATAGACCAATAATTCCATTGAAGCGTCTAATATGAATTCAATTAATTATTTCAAGTGATTAAAGGAATCTCTATAGCTGTGTATATACCAATGAAAGATTCCGTTGTCTGATCAATGTGTCTCCTGTGACGTATTTTCCAACCAAAAATGCGTTTATGGTAACGGTTTTTAATGCCTGGGAAACTATTTTCTGTTCCCAACACATTTATGAAGTAGAAGAACAAAGAAGTTATCCCGCTTGTGCAAATCCGTCAACACCTCCCTTAGTATTTGATTACAGTATTTGTACTATAAGCTTAAAAGTGTCAAAGATGAGAAAGGACCCATTTCCTTAGCATGTTCATTTATCATTTGCCAAAAAGGTAAGTGAGTCTGAATTGTTTACAGTATATCTTTACTCATGACCGATAGTGATACAACGGGGAATATATGTGCCAAAACAACTCAAGTTTCTGCAGCTTCCTTTAATACGGTCCCACGTAAAGTTAAAACATCTTCTGGAATTTTCACGACAGTAACATAGATTAAATCAACTTCAGAATCAGCCACGTAAAGAATGTAGTGTACACTCAATGTATAACATTGATATATTATTTGCCCTATGTTCTCTTTAGGAATGTCCCTCTTACATTTATCATCCCCCACTGTACATGAAACCAAATCTACACTTCCATTATGTAGCAAACGGCCTAAACTTGAATTTGAAATGCTTGTTTATATTTCAACGGAAGCAATGTGATTTTAGCAATTGAGAAGATATTTTTTATCTACCATTCCGAAACCGTCTGGAGAATAACCAATCTATGGTTCTACTTTCTTTATCATAATGGGCAAAAGATTGAATAACTTTCATCACGGCTACTTCATTTATTGTGCCTTTCATCATCGTTTCAGTGAACCATGATGAACTAAACCAACTTTTCTCTAAAAATTTTATAATATCATTACAACGCAGGTCATCTGCGACGTTAATTAATTGAACCAAACCAACAATTTCCCTGAACTCGTTTTTAGAGAGTAATAACCATCCTTCAATTGTCCCAGTGATGCGAAAGTGGGGCAGCATGAACGAGTCAGCACAACGTTGACCAATTGTTTGAACATCGCACCGTTCCAGTAAAATCCTTTCCATTTTATCCCTTTCAAAAACAACACATTCTACCAATAATAATTCACCTTCTCTTCTCCTGCTGAACATTGAGTCCTGGATTAAAACCAAATGTGGAACAGAGATATATTAAGTTACGCTATTTGAAATGGTATAAGAACCACTGTACATAAATAGTACAATAATATTAAAGTGCTGAGTACCATTCTGATTCACAGAAACAGAACAAGTATTTGCGCTTCCTTCTAACCTCCCTAACGATGTTTTCCAATAAACACAGCTGGACCACTTCCTGGACCATATTCTATAACAAACTGACGACGACGATCCAAACTTTTTGCATTGACACTTCTACAGAATTACAATTTATTTCTGTCGGACCTAAAAAGGAATGGTCGGTCACTGTCATCATATTTACTGCTTAGAGTCTTCGTTATCATCGTACCTCGTCAAACTGAGAAAAGACCTCCAAAAAATTGATGACATCTCAAAATAATTTGAGGCATTCTGATCATGGACCTAATTCCTTTCTTCAGAAAACGTTTAGCCAACTTCAGACTTTCATAACCCCTATCTTCTGTTATGATCAGTCCATGTATAGAAAGTTCTCCCCTTCCATCCACCAAAACTTCCAGTAACTTCTTCACGTTAGTTGCCTGTCGCTCCCACCTTCATCTAAATCATACTGCTATAGTCACACGGAACAAAGCATCAGTGATGAAATCGGGACAATGACCCTTCCTATCTGTCTTGGGAGCACTAAGCGTATTTACCTGGGTATCAATAGACCTGGCTACATACAGATCATCATCTAAAGTTGCAAATGTATGTACAGGAACAAAGAATACGTTTCGTATCATTTCGAATGCCAACTTCTCAAACGTTCCGAGGTTTTGAGTCTAATCTCTTTGTGCTCGCCATGTAGGATCCCCAAAATCACATCTAGCTGTTGGTAAATAAACCAGAATCTTTGTGCTCGCCATGTAGAATCCCCAAAATCCCATCTACCTGTTGGTGAATAACCTATAATATGCCGGCTGATCAACTTTACTCGTCCAGAAACTGGTACGGTACAACCCATAATTGACAACATATCAATTGTTTTATTGATACTTAATCCTGTCAAATAGGACACTATCAAAACTGATAAATATATGTCCATATCACTCATGACAATTCCTGCTTCACATAGTGAGTGTAACGCAATGTGCTCGTTTAACAATTGCCTGAATAATTGGTCCAAGATAGGGTTCATAAACCAAACAAGGATCCCACTATCGAATCTAGAGTTTCGCATACACGGTGTTGGGTAACTATTTGTATAAATGCCGAAGAACAAAATAGATGAGCTCTTTCACAAATAACGCTGTCACCGAATTTCTTTTCCATCATTATTTTGTTTCCTGCTGTACTTGATAACGTCCGTCATTTTCATGGGTCTTCCTATTTTTGTGACCCTTACAGTATATTGGGATCTCCCTCCTACTCCTCTTCCACACCTCCCTCTAGATGCACTTCCTGTAATTGATCTTGCTACCCCTAGGCCTCCCTCTCCGAGATCCTCTTCTTGGAAGTTGTGGAAATCAGTTGATAGGTGTCTATTCAAACTACTGCCGAATTGTTCTAGCTACGAGAATTCAGTGTGGTTACCCTAAGGTGGTATCAGTGTCTCTGATCTTTTATCCATTAGTAAAGGAAATGAGATTCTGGGTATCCGCGGTCCTTCGACTGGCGTGGTGATTCGATATCCTGACCGGGAAACTCGCCTTTGGAGATTATCGGAGT
>JAULBU010014223.1:0-21898 GCA_032358235.1 Odonthalia washingtoniensis | reverse complement strand
GAGAACTTGCTGTATTGAGGAGACAGCTGAGTAGAGCTACAGCTGATCTGGATGATGTTGTGGTAAAACTGAATAGATGTATGATAGAATTAAAAGTTGGCAAAGCAAATACATTACAATTAGAAACTGAGAAGAAAGCCCTGGCAACGGAATACAATATGTTTGAAGCCGAAAATGTGAAGCTGTGAAGGGAAAACAATGCCATTCTAAAACGGAACGAAGAGCTCATGGGGAAGTTGGCACAAAGCAAGGAAGGGACCCGAACGAAAAATATCAGAAATTCTATACCCAGAAATTTCCTCCAAGTTGCACTGAAGGTCGACACAAGTTTATTACCATGTACAAGAAGAGAATCTTTTGAACTGAAACATGTTCAAGGTACACAAGAACGATTGTGGGGAGGACGTGCAGAGTTTGTGGAGACGATGTGGGTTAGTAACGCCGATGGGAAGGGTATGGTCCCTATTCCGCCACCGTACTCGGAGATAGAAAAATATATTACTCGGCTTCCTCTGATAGTTATTTCCACATTTTGAAACTATTGTGGGAGAAGAATTGAAAGATGAAGGATAAGGTATATGTTTTCCAACAACAGAGCTGAGAAAAGAGTTGATTGAAACCTTGGTAAATAACCAAGCCCATATATGCAGTTCAAAGCAGAAGCTGTATGATACACTAAGCTCCTGGAAAAGGACAGATTGGATCAGACTATTCAATACTATAGACCATAGAATGTGTAGTCCAAAAAATAGCCTGTCTGCGACGGATATTAGGGAGAAGAGTAAGGAAGTATAAGTTGCGAAAGAAAAGTTTATTAGGAGAGTTGTAAATCTAAATAAATATGATTATTCGTTGTGGCGATGTGCAGATCTTTCGACGTTAACATACTTTGAGGAATTACCATTAACAATGCAGGCTGGACGGAACAACGAGCAGTCATCTGTTGAAGGGGATGAAAATAATCTCAGAAGTAATGAAAAAGATGAGGATATGCAAAACATTATTCCGTAATGAAGTTGGTGTACCCATACTGCATGATATATTGGGTTATATACCAAACGTTGATCATAGCAGGATGCCGATGGGACTATTATGAGCATTGAAAGGTTGGACGATTGGATTCATTCCATAATTTCATGCGTTAAGGTCCAAGAAAAACGTGGTGGAGGAACGAAGAGTAATTATATGTCTGTGTTTGAGCGGAATCCTCTGGAGACAACCAGCCAAGGTATTGGATGTATTAGAAAATTTGTGTCAATGTGGTCAGGAGAAGAATTGCAACTCCCATAGTTCTTACCAAATAATGGGATGGAAGAACAAAGAAATGCCATCATGATTATGGAGCGGAATGAAACTGCTATAGTTGTTCTCCCGAGTCGGGACCGTGTATTTATTACAATGGACCACAAATGGTTTGCAAAATATATTGGTACTGAACTCGGAACGATCTATGATTGTTATAATGCCGAAATATGTAATGGGTGGTGCACTATCAATCTACTTGATGATGTTGATGTCTCAACAGAGGCTATCAGAAAAATGGAAGAAAAATTTAATGTAGAAGCAAGTGATGGTGATAATGGAGATGGCTGCATAAAAGAGGGTGTACATGGCCAGGATGGATTTTGGAACCCGTTGCATGATGTTTTGGGGAGCGCATAACGAATTATGTGGAATTCAGCCTGATGACATAGGTAATGCGGCTAAGCTATATGCTATTGGAAGGCAATTAGAAAGAAACACCCCAACGAAAGTTTGGCGTGAAATTAAATTTAGTGACACAGAAAACGCCCAGGATATCATGGAAGCAAAAGAGTGTGCTGGGGACGGCATTGTCTTGTAATACGAGGAAGAGTCAGATGAAGCAGACATGGCACTAGGAGATGCTGACACTGAAAGCTTATCTGTGGATGTTAACGACATAAATAGGCAAGAAGGGCGGATAGAAGCGGCGAATGAAGTACCACGTAGTTTCAGAAGTAGCAAAACTGTCAGTAGATCCTGCACCGGTGTTGCGCGATCCAATAAAAGACTTTTGGGAAAGAATAAATAGACGAAATAGATAGCATACGAAGTCGAAAAAGATTGATTTGTTAAATTTTCTATGACGCATAGATTTATCTTATGTGGTTTTCGTTATTGCACTGCGTACAGGAATGATTTGGGAAGATGTGGGGAATACAATATAAATGTAAAGAGTGCAATATTAATCATGAAAATTCAAACATGGAATTAATTTATTAGCTATAGTGCATCAGTAAATATATATATTGTTTACACATCAGACGTTTACTGCGAGTCGCAGTCCATTTTTACTTTCCCTGTCATCGTTGGATCTCTGTAGAAATGATTAATGTAGAACCGGTGATGAGTGCATGGAAGTTCATCTGATAAGGAATTAACCGCAAAATATGACCGCAGGACGTGGACATAACCCTCAGTAGTGTCGAATGGAACAATACCAAACCATTCGGATGCTGTTACACTGTTATGTTTGTCTACGTCTTATTTTTTGTTTTGTGAGGCTGTATACTCCACTTCTTCGCCCTGTTTCCAACGAAGGCACACATAATCCAGAGCAATTTCAACAGTGTCTGTAGGAGAGTTTGCTTCCATGTATCGGACAAAGGACGTTTACCTGGAATATGTTTTCATTTTTTTTGCTCGACATGTCACAGTAGAAGGACTTCTGCAACCCATAGTGGAGGGTAATTGTCAGAACCACCTCTTGTTAACAAGAAACTGTTTCCTAGAGCCTTTATCGCCCAAATTCATGTGACTCCAAAATGCGTTGCTTAAAATTCCTACAGACTTCATTCCTCAGAAATGTGATTATGTTAAGTGCTACATCGTAATGTTTCAGAGTAGGTATGTAGCCCCCTAACATGAATCCAGATTTCACAAACGTAATCACTAAGTAATTGTCCACTGTCTCGACATGGTTTTCTTCGAACTATCCACGTAGAAGTTTTGCAAAGGTCTTTAGCACATAAGATTTGAAAATGGAGTGTAATGTTTTCGAGTACTGACTACATTTGTTGCGAAGAGCTGGAGCTCATACTGAATTACCATGTTCATAGCTATTGACGATGTTATGCAAAGAGACAGTTTCCCCGTCTCGCACTAGGTGGGGGATCATATCTCGGATAGATTAATCATTACT
Source organism: Odonthalia washingtoniensis (assembly GCA_032358235.1). Taxonomy (NCBI): domain Eukaryota; phylum Rhodophyta; class Florideophyceae; order Ceramiales; family Rhodomelaceae; genus Odonthalia; species Odonthalia washingtoniensis. Next base: position 18,735 of record JAULBU010014223.1, on the reverse strand, counting down.
AATGTCCAGTCTAGAAGAACTATGGTTTAAGCGCAGCTGTATCATGTTGGGTTCCATTCTTGCAACAGTTTCATCAATTATTGTAACAGCTTTTTTTTAATGTTTTTTATAAACCAATTTTGTGAAAATGTTGAAATGTTCGAAAGGTGCAGCATTAAGCATGTACATATTTCCAAATTTCTATAAATCTGTGACGAGATGGTCTAAGAGGTGATATTTTTAAAGTGAATAAACTACCAACTGCAGCATCTTCAAACGCGTCAGTCCTCAACAGTTTAAAAGTATAAATTTCACTCTGCAGTGTTTCCTGTTCATTGTCAGGCCATACCTCCGTAACATTATCGGACATGAGAAAAACTACAATATCTGAATAAGCAGTACTAACCGTTGTTAGAGGTGCCTCGTAATAATAGTCTGTAGCACGATCCACACAGGCTGCAACGAAAGAAAACACCATATCCGACTGTCTGTAGTTTTTCCCCTCCAGAATTCCGCGTACCACATCTGTTGTAAATATTCCATTCAATTGCGAGGACTATTTATTCTTTGATAAATCAATATGCAAACCTGGTAGTGTGCAGTCCATCTGTACGGCATCTAGTATGGAGTTGGAGGCTTGAAAAATGCTTGTATTCATTGATAGCAACTTCTTTTTATTCATTGGACCGCGAGGATGTGACAACGTTTCCGGAAACAGATAGTTGATATAGCAGTTCTTAACTAGTTTTCATAGTCCCAGGTGTAGATTTTGCAATGGTTCGAAGGTATAAATTGAATACAAATCCTGAAGAAACACTCTTGGTATGCTGTGAATGTCTTCTAGAAATGATTTCCACTGTGCTAGAGAACTATCTGCTACTATTCCGTCTGCTTCTTCAATGAGAGGTATTCTATTTTCTCGGTTACCGCTACTCTTACATTCCAGTTCCTCTACTGTGAGATGCTGAATGTCTTCACGTGCATTATTCGTTCCGTCCATATTTCGTAGTACAATTTCTGACCCGTTCATCATATCTTTCGTTGTTCCCAGACATCTAGAATACGGTCTTCTGACTAAAGTTCCATGTTGAATGACAGACATATCATTGCATCCAGGTAGGTCACAGCAATACGACACAATGAACGGTAAACAATTCCACAGCATTTTGTTCGAGAGAACTTAGAAACCAGAGCGAGCATGTGTTACTAGTGGTAATAGTATAGATGCCAAATATTTGTGCATAAAATCCATTTTTGCAGCCCTCCCATCGGATGTCGATGTCAACGATACGTTTTCGAGGAGAGGAACGGTGTCGGGAGAAGTGAACCCATGGATTGAGACATTATCATATCATTCGGACAAGTTGAAATCTGCTGATATGGCTTGATATCCAACGGGAAGAAACCCAATGAGTGTATATTTGTTGTCGATAAGGTAACACCGGAATTGTTGCGGTGAAGTTTAGAAATACAGCGTGGACGGGATATGCAACAAGAGCATTAATTTTTCAATGATGTCGCCATGTTGTCAGAATATATTCGTATGAAAACAAGGAATGATTGAGGATATATGCCTTAATCCTCCACCCATATTACATTGTCATCCACATCCTTCGACATCATGACTTCACGCTGCTTCATTTTGTACAGATCTTTGAAGTATGTAGTCTATAATGGATGAGAACTTTTCTCATGTGATGAAATGGTGTCCTTGAAAACTGGTCGATGTACAATATCGGTTAAAGCAGCCAGTCCTACTTGCTTTTTCAGGTCATCAATAACTTTTTTTCATATAATATAGGCTGCGAATTTGTACATGCACGTTTTATTACCTCACGCTGGAACCCGTCACGTACCGAGTTATCACTGTAATCCTTGTTCACAACAGCGAGTCATTAAGCGTCATTCTTCATAGTAGTAGTTAACCTGGAGACATAGAACTGTTCTAGACGTATTAGGAAAAGCAGTTTGTTCACTGCTTGTTTGGCACCGTTTGATATAGTTGTGGTAGTGACAAAAGCATCTCAAATCTGATACCAAAACTTTTTCAAAGCTTTTGCACTCGCATGTTCCTGGATGTCGTCTGGTACATGCTCTTCTTCACGTTCAATATCACTAGTTGGGTTTGCTGACTCATAACCAACGTGGTGGATTCTTGCACTCACATAAATCACCGTATCCGTATCAGCATATGCTATACGAACGGATGACGAGTGTTGGGAGCTATTAACCCGTCGATAAATGTTACATGTTGGATTATATTTGCATATAGCAGTGTGCTTACTTAAAAGGAAAAGGGAAGTGTCGTGATGTAGACCAACATGTCTTTTGTATTAACAATGTTGTATTCGCTTTTTAATGGTGATTATTGCTAAAGCTGTAACAGGGTACACCTAATGTAGAAATCTTTAAATGTAACGTGATAAAACAATTGACTAGTACAGGATTATGCATAACAATCGGGATGAATTCCTGGCGATCTACCGTACCCAGTGAATCATCCAACTGGCTCTATATTTGGCCTAATTGTCCTATTGAACAGCATTTTTCTCTATTTCCTACAACAAGTTGTTTCATGAAATAGAGGACAATACAGTTTCGAACTGTAGGGGAAGTTCCCCTAATTCTGCCTTAATTATCCCCCAGGGGGAAGAGTTAGGGGAGAAATAGGCATACAATAGTTGATCTATAGGACGAAAGAAACCTGAAACAGTAATACATTATCGTTCGTAACGATAATTTAACAATTGTACACACTTATTTCTCACTAAATTTCGAAATTCTGAAACGAAAATAGTAAGTACGTGGCTGTATTTCCCGCGAGACAGTCATAGTGTAACGATAATTTTTATGTGGTCCATCACTTAAAAATGTTCTTTCAAGAAACGTGTAAGAAAAAAGCACTGCACTATGTTCTGGGGAAAAATGTTTTTATGAAATTCTCCTATCCACGTGGATGGTCATTTTTAAAAAATAAACGTCTAGTTCTATCCATATGAATGGACTGAAAACGTAAAAATTAGCCAATAAGTTTTTCAAAAAAAAATTATTGGCTAAATTTTACCTTTTAGTCCATCCATGTGAATAGAAATTTGAACACAGTACATTCAAAAAATATACTTTTGAAGTATTTCTTACAGTAATTGCATCTCTCAAACAGGGCTCAGAATCAGACTGCCTCCGCAAGAAAGTCTGACGTAGCAATATTGTTATCAAAAGAACGTCTTCTACTCCACGAAAAACTTTATCTGAACAGAGTCTCGCACGTTCATTTCAAATTTGAAGTAATCACAATAACAATCAACATCTCCAATTCAATAGAACCAATTCAACAGAACAGGTATTTCCAGACACTACGACCGTTCCGTCATATGACCATTCAATTCCCCCCACCCATTTCTAATTGGAAACACACACCTCAGCAATTTGATTACTATTAACTATTCGTTAATAACGACCTTTCATTGAAAAATCAAAAACCATCCATGTACTTCAATGCAATCATACAACAGGAACATCTACAACTTTCAACCTGCAACTTCACCAATACGCACTTTTCTTTTGAGAATATAATTATTTGCCACCAACACCACACATAATAAGATACAAGGACTACTGGAATTGGATGAGGCTTGTTTCGCGAGGCACAACATGTGCATGATTCAATTTGGAATAAAACAGCAGAGAAACGGGGGATGAAAGAAGGGGATTCCGTACAATTTCACGGAATATGCAATAGTACACAGATAATGTGTGGTGTTTCCACACTGAGTGGTGCAGGGGAGGCAAGTACGGATGGACTAGAGCAGCACTTAAATGGGACCCATCTAATAAGAACAGGAAAGGAGGACCATTTTGTTATTAAAAACGTTCAAATTTTCCGAGGCGAGGGAAATTAAGTATCCTTTCCAAGACTTCTCCAAGTTTTCTGCTCCAAGACTGCTAGGTGATATGGTAAACGATGGATATTTCATCTGGGAGTCAAAGAGTCTGGTAACATATGTGTATAGTGGAAGATATGCACCATCATCGAAGTCTGGTCAGACAAGTGAAACATCTCAGGCTGTTGATGAACAGATTGATGCACAATCTGGTACGGGAATAATTGTTCACGAGTTCAAATTGGAAGAATATGAAGATATAGACATATGGGTGACCATATTTCAAATAACTGATGTCGACACCCCTTTTCGTGAGATACATAGTGATCATCGAAATGAAATCATGGTTTATATAAAGAAGCAAGGATTTTTGTCACGTAAAACGACATTAACGGTGACCAACAATCCGAGCAAGAACAAAGGGGTGGGAAAGTTGGAATTGTTGACCGAGATCAAGAATGGAAAAGGCACCTGAAGTATGGATTTACGGTGGACATGGTTGATGAGCGGCATCGAAAATCCTGTTTGCATGAACTGGCTGAAGACAGCAGCCCTCAGTACGATTGGTCACGCAAGAATTTCGGGGTCTGTGAATCACATAGAAAAGATGGCATTCCTTTAAACGTTTGGAAAATAATTAACCACAGACGAAAAAATAACGTACCATCTGGAATTGTGAGAACAGATTATTGTTTTGTGGATACCATTCAAAGAATCATCAACTACTCCGTTAGATTTGAATCACAATATAAGTTCCATTCCACAATGTGCGAATTACCGATATAGTTTCTGATCTGATGAGAGATAATTTTCTTCGAAGTAAAAGTCGAACTCATTATGAACGTTGTGTTCGAGTGACCAAGTTCTTTCTTTGAGATACATCAATAATTGGTATTATCAAGCAGTTCACGAAAGCTGGTGGATCCGAGACGAAGGATGTGTTAAGTTTGGGTCATGTCGATGACGCAACATGAATGGCGGCTGAACTGGTTTACTTGCCGTACATGGTGTCATCGGCTAATGAGTACATCAAAAATCCAGAAAGACAATCACCATTCAATACGTCAGCGTTCTACAAAGCATTCGTCAACTTTTTGGATGGTATCAGCGACATATTGAAAGACATTATGACTGATGTCATGTCGTTGGATGAATTCATGCCTATGAATGTAGAACATCGGAAAGGTGCTCAAATGTAAATCGGACGTCTGTTTACAACGCAGATGAAATTGTTCAGCAAAAATTCCAAGAATAAGAAGAAAAGGGGTGTTAAAGGGAATTTAAACAAGAAAAGAATTGATTACGCTGTGTCAAAAGTGCGGAAGCATTACAACCTGGTGAAAAGTAAGTTCGGAAAGACTTCAACGTCTGGAAAGTTGTGAAAGGATGCTCATATACCAAAGACAACAACAAGAACTAGGGCTAAAGAAAAAGCTCCTTCTAAAGCTGGAACAGAAATAGAAATAACAGACAATGAAGATGGAAATGGAAGAGATGATGGAAGTATTGATAAGAGTGGAACAAGTGCTAGAAGTCAAGGATAAGAGATACAGAAGAAAAGGAAGACACGGATCAATAGTTCAAAGACGAAAAAACCGAATATCGCAGGAAGAGAAAGAAAAGAAACGAAACGTGGAGGGGAACCTAATAAATTTAAAGATAAACTCCCTCAAGCACCCCCTGTAGGTTGAACGACGCCTACATTTCAAGAGAAAATCACAGGAGCTGGTTTCATTGCCAACGCTAGACTCCCTCAAGTCTTGCGTCCTTCTTCTTCAAGTGATCCATGTCATGATGATGCAGCGCATAGTTATGTTATGCAAAAACTGGCCTGTTAATTGGTACTACGGAACCATCATGCAAAAAAATGTTTCAGCAGTGAGGATGTATTGTTTCTTAGAGAAATGGTGTGGTTGTGGGGAGCATATAGTCAGTTTACGGAGAGGTTCATAATAAGAAACGACAATGAATATTGGAATATGGCTTACAACAGAAATAATGAGGGGTACGGAAAGCATATTTCAGGAGGATCGGCACAGCGTTGTGGGACAACGGCTACTGCATTATGCCAGGTATGGCGGATACATGCGCAGTTCGCAGCCATATATTGAAAAAAATGAAACTTCCAAACTCCTTCCCCAAAGAATCGTTTGAATATCTGCATCAGTTCGTTGAGGAGACCTTGACAGGAGAGGAATAATTTCAAAATGAAGCCCATCGTAACTCATGGAGTCCTATAGTTAATGTTGAAGTCGAAAAAGATGAGAAGAAGGACAGAGATACCGGTTTTGGCCGTTACTCGTCAAATCTGGATCTAATGACAGATCACATGGAAAGTTATGAATCTCGAGTATGGTCTGCGAGAAGACGTGCTGCATTACATGTATACATCCACTGACTGGCCAAGTTTGTGCGATTAGATGGTAGCGGATAAGATAATGTTCTAATTACAGTAACTGGCGGACGTTATCTTCTGTCAGGTAGGAATTGTTCTGCCCATGCTGGACATAATGATTTTCCGGTGAAGGCTGGTCACAATCCTTTATTATTTATAATGGTCACTGGGAAGGACGGTTGTACGCTTAATATACGCGCTATATCCCGTAAGTTCGTCACTTATAATGAAGAAAGTCGTTCTAAAGTCGCAAAGGCGTTGAAAATGGAATCCCTTGAAATTGCTCCATATTCAGTGTTTGTTGGACATGGACATGTCCAACATGGAGGTGTACAGTTCAATTCTAGTCATTGCTTGCAGTACCATATGTAAATTATACTAACGGAATACCAATTGAGTGATGCTATTTCCTTCGCTTATGATGCTAGTTTTAATTTGATAGAGAGTGACAAAGAATCGGAAGTTGATGAGACGAATCACGATGAGGCAGATGATGACGCAGGTGGAGTGCGCAGACGAAGAAGTTGAAAGTTTGGAAGCAAAGATGATGGTATCCTTGAGACACCTGCATTACCGGAACATGACTCTTGATGACACATAACCGTATATCACATTTCAAAATATATTCATTTTTTTAAAGTATTTGTAAATTGTTCTTTTCTAATTGCAGAAATTAGTCTCAATTAATCCGAAGAAATCCAATTATATGAATTGGTATTCACGTTCCTACTCAAGGAAAACGCTCACCACCGAATGAGTCAGAATGTAGCCTACTTGAATTAATTACCATATACGGAACGACTCCATTCCGAATCCGATGAAATTTCTGTGCAACAGAAAATGGCTCCTAGTATCGAGTCGATACTCGGAGCGAAACAAATTATCTTTCAATGTATCGTAGTTATCCGTGGCTCTAGAAACATGCTCAGGGTCAAGAGTGTCGTTAAACATTTCCGTAGTTACGCGATACATATCAATTCTCGATCCGATTCCTGCAATTGATCGTGGTACGGTGATCCTATGTCTGGTGGTTAAGGTTTTTCCTCTTTTGAAAGGCCGATACATGGCACAAAAAAAGCTTTTCATAAAATGCGTATCGACACCATGCTGTGTTCTTGAGGGAAAACTAGCAAGGAGAATTCGGGCAGGCAAACTCATTAGTCGAGACGTGTTTTTTTCAAAGTAGTAATTGCAGCCTCTAAAAGACATTTATATCATGATGATTGCTTACTTGATCATGTCTGACAACTGGCCTGGTAGGTCCCAAATATAATTTGTGGGCCCCAAATTATGAAAAATATTATATTAACCAACTTTTGGCGTTAAATTAATTGCTAGTTGTCACTTCGTTCAACAAAGTACTTATTATTTAAGTTAAATAATATCAAACAACAGGACAATTAATTTATTTTAGAAATCCCAAATTCAATTTGGCCAAGGAACCTTGGAAGTCTATTAAAAAAATCGAAAAAAAACACAATGATATTTTTTTTGCATAGAACATTCCAAGTCATATTTGGCTCCCGAATCATGGAGGTTAAGATCAAAATTTTAAAGTATATTCAAAATGTTGTTGTGTTCTTTTCGGGAGATTTTAAATGATATTTGGGTCTCGAGCATAGGAGTTCCACAAAAAGTTATCAAGCTATATACAAAATGGTACTGCGTCATTTTTGAGACATTTCAAAAGATAATTGGGTTTTGAACATCGGATGCCAACAAAAATAATTCCTAGGCATTTTCAAAATGCTACTGGATGTGTTTTGGGATATTTCAAACGATATTTGGCCCCAATGCAACGAAAGTCTACAAAAAAAGTCTCAAATGTTTTTCAAAATACCATAACGATTTTTTAGGAATTGTCATAATGGTTTCGGAAATCGCGAAACAAATTTGAGATAATTTTCCTTATAAATAAAACCTTCAATTTATGTTATGTTTTCAATAATGAAAAAAATTCCGAAGTCGATTCAAAAAGCATCTAAAACAATTGAATCGTAATTTGAGAAAATCAAATCAAATTTAGGGACTTCCTAAAACTCTGGGGGTTTTTAATTTAGACTCCGGTCGAGTCCAAATTTAAAAGAGCCCAAGGTTTTCAAAAATCCTGTCTTTCATTATTTTTTGGATAATGTTAAATATATTTTGAGATGTCCAAATTACTTAACTCCCTTGATATCCTGTAATTTTCATAAAATACAACTACCAAATCCAATCAAAAACATATTCGTATATTTTGGTTTATATAAATCTATATTGGAGAGTACCAAATTGTTTGGGGATTTTTTATTTGGGAATTTTATTTGGGCTACTTTGAGAATGAAAAATACAGACCCATCTTTGTGCCAAATAACCATCAAAATTCAGATTCGTCTCAGCGATATAATTATTCGCTTCGAAGTCCCACATTCTAATCCAAAGTCACCATATATCGCCTCAATGTACACTGAGTCCCTCAAAATCTTTTCTTTTGAAGCTCAATGGCAGGAGGAATTACTTCATAATTCAAAGCAAAGTATCACTACCTAATTTCTTCAAATTTAGAGGTTTCACGTCGACAGGAGTACATCTACCTACACGAAAATATTCCGTTGGTACATCGTCCTCAGAACAGCTTACCTATATCATATAGGTAGAAAAGCTGACGTATTCTAGTAAGATTTTCGGGGATTCAAAGTCGAAATTATTATGATTTCGAATTTCAATCCCCAGAAGTCTTACCAAAATACACCAGATTTTCTAGTCTTGACAATAGTGAAAAGGCCCGACGAAGATTACCACAAAGCGAAAGATAAATCGGAATCGAAAGCGAAAGCGAAATCGAAAGCGAAATCGAAAGCGAAATCGAAATCGAAATCGAAATCGAAATCGAAATCGAAATCGAAAGCGAAATCGAAATCGAAATCGAAATCGAAAGCGAAATCGAAATCGAAATCGAAATCGAAAGATTTTAACTGCAGTTATCGTTGGTAAGCTAAGTTTTTCCTTTTCCATTCCTCGGTGAACATCAAATTCAGTATCCCTAGATGCCAACAAAATTTCATACCGTTCATATTTCTTACTATCATCCTCGAGTGCGCATTCAATAGTCTCAATTACTTAATCTATCCCACCCTCTCATCTTATTCATTAAGTAACTACGAAGAATACATCACTGGTACCATCTATATATCCAAATCACTCACACTCATAATATGTTCGCCATCTTTCTGATGAGATTGAGCAGGAGTACCGAACGATTATTGAATTGGATTACGGTATGCATGCCGATGACGGCCCAATTGATGATGAACCAGATTTTCATATATTCCTAAAGCGGGCAAAGCTCCCGAAAATTTCTACAGCTGTGTCCGACATTGTTACATTTCTAGTGAAATCTAATGCTGAAACAGAGGCTGTCGATCTGCTTACGGGAGTTGATCCACTTTCTCTACTCGTTTTACATACTGCCAAATTCAATTATGGCCATGTTTGCTTAGATTTAAACTTGAAATCTATGCAAACACGAAGACTTGAAGTCTTGTGTTGACTATCTTCCTGAAACTAGTTGGATATATCATAACAAGTAGCATGGTATGATGTCTTCTACTGCCTCTGTTGAAATGATCCACTTTCAGGATGTTTATTTAGGCTGGTATTTAATTGATAAATATCTCCACATTGATCAGGAGTATGTGCGCGCCAGTGCTATGCTTGCCATTGACCTTCTTTCTGAAAATGTTCAGCATGACGTGGATCCTCCTCTGGCCATGTTAGAAGAACATTTTCCATATGTTCCCTCTATCCGACATGGACCCATAGTTGACCTTGGTTTAGCCTACTCAGGCACAGAGAAGAAAGAAATCAGGGATTTTTTATTTCTGATCGTAATCGACGGAGAATATTTCTGCGGATAGAGCATCGTTCGTTGTATTGAGTCTGGGGCTGAAATTCATAGGTTACGCTGATGGAGTCCTTTGTGATGCATTGTTACAGGAAATGTTGGATGGTAATATGATCGGTGATGAGATGAAGGAACCTCTCATTCCAATTTTACTTCCGCTCGCTTTTGGACATTTTTTTTGTCGAAAAGAATTTTCTGAAGCTGTGGCTGAGCTGATTCCAACCTTTGTTTGGAAAAACCCACTAATGAGTCTAGTTGATTATATCACGCTCCAGGCATCTGCTTACTTTCGTTCAGGATGTGTATTGATAATTCAGAAATTTCTATCCATTTTTGTCGAACACCCGGCACACGAAACTGAAGAAGAGTCAAGGAGCGAAGCTGCTGGATCGGTTGAGAACAGCAATAAAAACATTAATGGCAGTAGCAGTAGCAATGGCGTGACCAATGAAAAGTCTGATGCTTCATCCGGTAGTGACTTTGGTGCATCTAGTACTGGGGAGACTAACAACAACGAAAGTCCGACTTTATATGCTGAAAATTGTAGTGAATAAAACAGCGAAGAGTGTCGCATGATACCCGGTCTGTCGAACGGCTAGTAATCTGCGACAGTGGGAATCAACGTCGTGTAATCGATTATGGCTACCTGTCTTATTTGAGTGTCAGGGTAGATGTGGATTCACAAACGAGTCGGTTGTAACGAAAATGACACTGTAAGTGGATGTGGATTCACGAATGGTGTAGGGTGTAATAGTAATGACATTGTAAATAGATGTGGGTTCAGAAACTGTTTCGGGAGTAGCTGGGCTGGCACTGTAAGTAAATAAAGGGGCTGACTACAGGAGGATGGGTCGAGGAAAGAGGCTGATATGAGGATACAACAGGACAGTGCGAGAGGAAAATCGGACGAGCACGAACCTGTATCAATACTGGTTGGTTTACTTTTTGGTCTGATTATCAATACCAGAGTCGGGAATAATACAAACAGTAATTTTAATATTAGAAAGAAAAGTGAAGGAATAGGAAAGGGGGAAAAGGGAATGACGCGAATGACGTTCTTATAGTGGTGAAGAACATGAAAGGCGAATCCAAGACAGTAATCCTCGTCGACCGAAGATTCGGTTTCAAGGTTTTAGAAACATCCACAAGTGTATATCGTAAATAGTAATTGAGGAGCCGCGCCGAATCATTACTGACCTTTGAATATGATTAAATAGTGTTGGATAATACCAACTTGTTTGACGAGTGATTGGTGCTCAGTTTCTCAGTCCCCCCATTCCCTGTTAAGAGCGTCATGAATATTGTTATTTATAAGTATTAGTAGTGTTGGTTGTGCTATTATTCATCGATGTTGATATGAGTTTTTTTTTTTTTGTATATATATTTTCAGTATGATGTGAATTATTATTCATCGATATTGATATTGTGTTGTGTATCTTATAATTTATAGTTATGGTTTGTATTTTGTATTGATCGATGTTGATATTGTTATTTTGTGTGTATCTGATAATGTTATAAGTATGATTTGTATTTTGCATTGAATGATGTTGATATGATTATCCGGTGTATATTTCATAATTTTAGAAGCATGATTTGTGTTTATTATTGATCGATGTTGATACATTTTTTTTGTGTATAAGACTGAAGTTATGGTATGAGTTTAAGAATTAGGATGAGACGTCAGAATCGTGACGTATGATCTATTGTGTTGGGTTGGGACAGTGGCTTCCGGAAAGGAGGATAGTTATTAATGCGGCTTGAGTCATGGGATTGATAAGGCCGTCGGCGATATTTGATTCAGAATGGACCAGGCCTATGTTGGAGAAGTCTCCACTTTTAAAACCTTGGCGGGCAGCGGCCAAGTCGAGCATGATTCATCTTTCGCTCGTTCGCGAGCCTTTGGCAATATTGTTGAACAGGTCTTTCGAGTCTTTGGGAGTTCAAGGATGACGGTGAAGTTGATGAGTGTTGATATTTAGGATCGTAAGGTGAAAGATGCGTCAAATAGGTCGCTAAATGAAATGATCTCTGCAGCCATGGCAGATTGACAGAGTTTTTTTCTTGTACGATTTAAAAATGATCGGGACTACGCTATTTGATGCATCTTGTAGAAGTATTATGTAGCCTAGATGCGAGAAGTGGTCGATTTTATTACCAAAGGAAGCGTCGTCGGAATAACCTATTATCTTTGATGTTGATAATTAAAGTTGCGGGAATGTGATGTTGAAATCGTATCATGTTGCATATCTGGTGGCTGAATTAAGTTGAGTAATAAATATAGAAGGCATTTTAAAAAATGTTGACTCGGGTACTTTAGCAAGTCTTGATATTTCGTAGGCGCAGTCTCGTCTGGTGTGAGAGAGCCATGGGAGTCTCATCCTCATTGACCTTACTGCCTTTAATGATGCGTCTTTGTCTAATTGTTCCAGTTTTGATATGTAGTAACGTTGTGGATGTTGTGGGATGGAGTTTTTGTATAGTAAGAGAAACATCGAGAAGTCGCACGGCGGTTTGGAGAATGGCTACATATAGAAGCGTTTATGAGTTTGCTGTGACAGTGTTTCAAATGGAGGGTCTCCGGTGGGTAGGAGGTCGTCTTCATTGATTCCAGACACACCCGATAAAAGGCAGTCGCGGAGTATGTAGTGAAATATAGAGTCAGATCGTAGATATTGCATGCCTAGATCGTTGCTGTGGTGCTGTTGGAGAGTCTGGTACCAAAGCTCCCCACACTCAGATAAACCACAGAAGAGTTGTAGGGTTTGCATTCATTCATCAGCACTGAGATCCAGTCCTGGTACTTGAGAATTGAAAAATAAGTCGAGGGCTAGTGGTATTGAAGATTGAATGTAAGCCTGGGTTACGTCGGGTGTCGAAAGTTTAAACCCAAAGATTGAAGCTAGGGCTAATAAAAGACGTATTCAGGCAGGCTGAAAGGTTTGAGAGGAATGTACCATAAAGTTCTTGAGCTTATCCCGGTGTCCTATGGCGAATCTTGCTTTTTGTATCAAATTTGCAGTTATGGTTGATTTTAAAGCAATAACGAATCGTCCTGGGAGGATATTCGAATTTCCGGGTATTTCTTCTTTAAGAATCACTTTGAACGTACCCCGTTTGATCAGATTTTCAATCTCATCATTTAGGGACTTCAGCATCACAGGTGATTGGGAGCGTGGATATTTTAGGGGTTTGATCTGGGTGAGGACGCAGTCATCTGATGGTTTAGGTGATATGAATTGTGTGAAGGATTGACGGAGGTCAGTGAACATTTTTGAAGAGAGTGTGCTTGGTCATAGATAGGGTGTAGGTTGACTTATGTTGAAGGGGCGAGCTTTTGCATTTGGTTGATCAAAGATGTGAATAAGTTTGGAGGGGCGGTCAATTGAAGCTATTTTATATGGTCCTAGATATCGTATGTGTTTCCGGGAATAAATGTCTACTTTGGAGCGGTGAAAGTCTACGGATGTAGCAGGGAACCATTAATTTATTTTATCGATATGAACGCCCGCATTGGGCCATTCGTAGAATGCACATTCAAATATCGTAGCTTTTCCCTGATCATTCATATTGTAAAAAACTGGTAATTTTATGAACGCCCGACATTCAGTGTTTTGTAGTTACGTACAGTTGCGATAATAAATTATAAAGAAATAATGTGGGCCCAATTTTGGTCATTGCTGTCACCACTTTTTAATCCAATTTTATGAAGACAGCGATTACAGTAGTGCGTGTATAACCGCCAGCAATACAAAAATATCAGAGAGAAATGCAGGAAAGCAACCAGCAATCAAATTGATTTGAAGAGGCAAAAGAGACGCATTCACATTTACCTCACAGATTATAAAGGTATCGTGTCCGTTACGTGATGTAATGGACACGTTCAAATAAATTATACACATGAGGCAATTGGAATCAATAAGGAATGGAACATGTTTTATAAGGATTTGACTTTTCGTAACCAACGACGTGGTGACAACTTGGATATGTATGGTACATGTTCAACAATTACGTGACAGATTATAAATGTAACGTGTCCGTTACAAGATTTAACCGAGACTTTCAAATCAATGATGCACATTAGGCAATTGGAATCAATAAGAAATAGAATAGATTTTATAAGTATATTAATTTGAGTAACCAACGACGTAGTGACAACTTCGATATGTATTGTACGTTCCAGTTGTGAAGACGTCGTTGGGCAATTTAAAAAAACTCTTTCACCTGTTCAGAATACTGTTACAATAATTTGAAGAGGTGAGAGGGTTTTCATAATAATAATATATAACGTACATCCAATTATTGTAAACTGTTTATTTAAGGGAAGCCTTGAATCAGTTGTCAATAATTTTGTATCTCCTTCCTTTCCATGCCAAGAATTCTTGTGACTACAACTGGTATCCTCACAAAGTGGGGAATGGTAAGAAATCATTTGCATTATTAGTGATTACGAATTAGTTCTTTAGTTGTTAGCTTTTGTGTTACTCAAGTGTGGGAAGGTAGGAAATAGTTTGCGATATTGTGGAAGTTCGGAGGCATAACACAACTTCCTGGCCCTCGCGAGACCGTAAACGGTTATCTCCTTTTTCATATTTCCTTGTTAGTTTTTGTTTTCACCAAGTGTAGAAACGTGGGAAATCGTTTGCGATATTGTGGAGGTTCGGAAGCATAACATGACTTCCTGGACCCTGCGAGACCGCGAACGCTTACCTACTTTTTCATATTTGGGTAGATGGAATTGTTGCAATGACTTCTTAGATTTAGTTACTAGGTTTTAGTTTTTGCCTTCTCCAACTTGGGAAAGGGAATAACGTAACCTATTTCCTACGCTCGCGCAATTCAAGTGTGGGACTGTACGAAATAGGTTACGTTACGATAGAGTTCACTATGAAAACGAAGGCACCTGTACTACAGATCCTACATTTTCATAGTGATTACCCCCACCGGCCCATACATGATTGTGAGGAACAATCATGTATGGGTAGGTGAGCATGGTAATTTGTTCAAACTTCATTTGTACGAACTGTCCATGTTGTGTTATATTCATCGCAATATATGGTTACTCACATCTTAATGGACCAAACTGGCTATTGGAATATTATATTCTCAGAATGAGACCCTGTCATTGTACCGTAACATGACAGGCTGTAATTCTGAGACATGTGACAAGCAATAAAGTATATGTTATATTCTCAGAATATAACGGAGATATTATTAATTTTACCATGACAGGCTGTCATGGCATTGAAAATGTATAGTGAAATCATTTATATTAGTTTACTAAATGTACTTACAGTGATAAGTTTTTAATGCAATGTACATAAGCATAGACAACTTGAGGCTAAAATGACAGGATAAAATGAAAATAAAAGTACTACTGTCTTTAACATGATGAACATGATCACGGCCGTAATCAATGAAAAGTTCCTGACCAATCGCAATATGACATAAAGAACGAATATCCAAACTTTTGTAAGTTGCAGCGACATCAGTTCTTAACTTTCTGTTATGCATGAGAGCGCAATTTTCAGTTCTTAGATCATTCAATCTGTCGTTAGCACAAAAATTGATCTCCAGTGAGATAATGAAAATCATTAATTTATATTGTAATGAACCAAGGGGTAGCTACAATCCATGCCTTCTTTTTCGATCAATCACTTGCTGTGAATTTATGTGAACAATTGGCACAATATTCCAGGAATTGATCCTTAGATACAAAAAGTAAACCCTCACCATATGTTTTTGTAATTGAATGACTCCCGCCGATATTTACGTAAACCAATGTTTCATAGTAATGACCAATGAGGAAAACTTCATCGATTGTCTTTCCTGGGGGAAACCCCCAGACCAGCTTCATGATGTTTGATTGTGGATGGCTTCAGGGAAAAATCTAGTGCCCCTTCTTCCATTGCAAGTATCAAATTTGTAGGTGTTTCATCAAGGGCTCGGTTCCATGAAAATTTCCACTTGTCCCACGGTATGGGGTATGCGAACACCGTCGTTATACAAAGATATATCTCCAATGGCTTGTGAAATGAAGTGATGAACGTGCTCAGGATATGTCTGAACTGTGGGAAGTCCAGGAGGAATATCCTATACGTCCCCTAATTTTCCACGGCTATGGCTTCCACCTCTCCTAATTATTTTTGTGCGGCGAATAGGTCTTCTTCCGTGCCCTAAATGTTAGATTCATCGTTGAGTAACTGATGATCGAAAAATTCGACCATTTGTGTCCAGCATCATTCCAAATAGTTATCATCCATATCACCACCGACAAATTTCCTATGTTTTGCGAGAAGCATACATGCCATTTCCACAGAAAATGTAGCAGCGCATGGATCCACAACCAACTCACCAGGATGGGTAAATTTGAGGATAATGTTCACCATCCACTGTCTTAAATTTTGCTCTGCTAGGAGCATTGGTCTTCGACTGGAAGACTTCGTATGAGATTAGTGGAATACCTTTTCGCCGATAGGGACCCTTGAGATGTTATTCATTTAAATAAATGTTCCGGAATGAAAGAAGTAATGAACCCAGAACGACTGAATTTTATCCTTTTCAAAGCGTGATCCCATATCATACCATTATTACAGAAGTATACTGCATGGTCAACAACGGAGAGATGCGTGAGACGGGGTGTTCATGGATCTGATGCATAGTAAGCCCTTGTCTTCGTGTAATGGAGCGGTGTTTCCTCCAAACTGAAAACACCTTTTTCAGTCTTATATCCTTTTCCAATTTCATGTTGTTCCGGGTTTCGCAATGGTATTAATTCCTTCATCGACTTAATATGTTAAACCCAGGAAGAAAATTGCATTGTCGAACAAATAATATGCGCATGACTTCCTGGTGTCAAAACAGATTCCGAGAAATCTACCAATTCTTTCACATCTTCTTCTGTAACTGATCCTGATCTGAATTTAGATAGTCGTTGTTATATCTAATGTTATATGGTGGGTCTGTTAGAATAAAGTGAACATTATCTTTTAGAGTGTGACCCATAGCGTCTTCATGTGCGTCAGTAAGGGAATAAAAGTCATAGAAACAACAGTAATTATGCATACTTAATTTCAGCACTTCCATTTCTCTCATTCCCATTGTAGTCAACTCATCTGAAGCTGCTGCTTTGACATCATTTTAATCCTTAGTATTTTTCGGTATATCCGAAGATTGGTTGGGGATGTTTCTATTTTTTGTTGCCACCAACCTTATATTTCTTCTTATTTATTTGCAATTGTTTGGAAGATGGTGAATGTCCACGCTCACCATTACCTGTTTCCGTTTCCTCTGAAGGGGAAATATTCTCATCAAAGTCCTTGATAATTTTCATACTGTTATTAACCGGGACGGATAACTCGACAGGCTCTGATACATGACCAGGTATACCAGAAAATCATTGCAGAAATTTCGAACTGTGCGGATCACAAAAGAAAGGTTTCAGCGTCGGAGCTAATTTCAAGTGGGAATCAGGGTCGTACAAGGAGATGTTGCACAATATTTTGTGTATGTTGGTAAAACATGAAGATGCGATGTAAGGAGATACTGTGTCTACTTTGTCTTTTCTTTTCCAAGCTTGTTCGGACACCAATTCTTTGATAGTGACTGGATCATCATCTGCCGTAAATGTTTTTTCTTGAGTAACTGTAGAAAAACATCGTTAATTGTAAAAAGAACTTCGAATCTTGATCCTGTTGAGTTGTAAAAGATGTACGGTAACATCATTGTACTGACTAGAGGAATGTCTATTGATGTTTCCATTCTTTCCCACGCCTTGAAAATGGTTTGACGAACGAACCCTATTCTAGTACCAGTGAAATGTTTGAAGCTGAGAATATTTCTATTGCGGGTCTTGGAATGTTTCCTTGACATTGTCTCCGAGACAAATGAAATGCTGCGGAAAATAGGAGACATTGGAAAGTTGTTCGGATAGACATGTTGAATGGGTTCCATCTAGGTCTTTTCCTAGTTGAATAGATGATCATGTGAATGAATGTTGGACCAACTAAGAATACAGTTGAAGTGAAATTGTTAGTGAACAAGTCTGTGAACATTTGCAGTGTGCGTTCATCTCTACAACCATATGTGTATATGGCGAGAGACGCACGAGCTATTTGACGCACTTGCTGAGAACCCATTTATGCTAGAACCTTGTCACCATTAACTCCTATATACTCGAATACCGATTGTTTCAAAGCGTTTTTCCTGTCATTCGCCTTGCTTTCGAAATGTGTTGTTACGCGCATGGAAATAGGGTCGTCATGGAACCTCAACCATTCCAGTTGATTCTTGAAGTTGACATTCCTGTGTTTGAATTTCTCTTTCAAAGATGAACCGGAGTAACTATCAATAAAGGAAAACGGCAGAAATCGAGTGAATTCAAATTCACTTGCTGAGTTTTTCCCGGTATAGAATTTTCCAGTAGAGGTTGAAGATGACATGCTGTGTTTTCGCTCAGTTCCGTGTTGAAAAAGAAGTTTAAAACTGTTGGGGAATGGGATGTAGAATGTTAAAATTGATGTGAAATGCTTGTGGCTGATGTTGGTGGAGAAGAATATATGGAGTGTGAAGTTGCTGTTAAAATGATCAAATTGTACGGC
>JAULBU010014212.1:0-21902 GCA_032358235.1 Odonthalia washingtoniensis | reverse complement strand
GAACCATCGGCCACGTGTTTTCCGGACATCTGTACACCGACTATAGCATCTTACTGTACTTGATGTACTGTACACTCTCCCTTTCGCCATCAGGCGATGGGTGGGGTCCATTCAAGGGGCTTCTTGCCCCGGATTTCCCTTAATGGTAATAAACTCAATCGTGTCCGAGACTTCAACTACCCCCAAACCTGCGTTCGTCAATAACGACGGAGCTCTTTCGAATCCGGTATTTGCCCAACCTTGGCCTCCGTTAGTCGATCCCGCCGCTTTACAAGCGTAATTATGGACCGATGCTTAAAAGTGTGCTCCAGTCTTTATTGGCCTCCGGAGTTGGAATTCGTCACTGCCAACAAACCCACTTCTGCCATGGTTTAATAAACTGGGGTGTACTTCACACACAACCGTAGTAAAGACTCTGATTGACCCCCAAAGCTGGTATTCATCCTCATATACGAACCTACTTCGGCATTGGTCACCATTCGTCTACTCAGACGTCAGATTTCGACACTGCCCTACAAGCGTTCTTATACGATTTCTCACGTTAGTCGTGCTGTTACCGGTAGTAATTTCGATTGGATTTCCCTCTAACGAGGTAGTGAAGCAACCTTTTTGTACTCCTGCACATAGTGCGCGTTCGTGATTTCCCACCGACTTTTGGTCGTTAGTTCAACAACCAACACGTCCATTCGTCGGGACGTCAACTTCACCTAATCAGCCATTTCATCTATCTTTTCTCCCCTTCTCAGTGGAGTGCGAATCATAAAAGTTACTCGGAACGGAGGGTACCGAAACGCCCCCTAGTGTCTCCTCCACTCCTCCTTCTGGGAGTGAATTGCACTACAACCCGCACTATTTCACGATCCTCATACTGTGTATCTCACATTGAAAACTGCAGTAAGCTCCAATTTGAATGCGCATAAACTCCAAAGCTTGTGCAAACCAGATTCGCATGTGCCCATTCGTTGTGGGTGAACTCTCATAATTATCACCTTTTGCCATAACAACACCAAGATGTGGGGTTGTACTCTGATAAAATTGTCGTTTTTAAACAATACGATGTGACATTATGAAGTTTGATTTCTTCATAAATACATCATTACAAGAATTCATTGCGTCCAATGTAGGTACTATGTAGCCCGAAACATAACCTGATGCTGGAAAATGAATCTTCGTATTACGTGCAACATTCAAAGGTACTCTATTCGCCTTCATATGTTCTCTCAACAGAATAACCAAATGCGTCAGACCAACTACACCCATGACTTCAAATAAATCTTTGGTAATTTTAAACTTAACAACTTCATCACTTAAACCTTTTCTATTATTGTGTAGAGTCTTGGCTGCGGTTTCAAGTTCGTTAAATTCTACAGACATTCCACTTTGAACTAAAAGTGCAACATCTTCCTTCACAGCTGGAATTCTCCTTACATTTACATGCTTAAAAATAACAGATACGGCCTTCTTTCTAAGACGGTTAGGGACATAATGTCCGTTTTCTTGTCTCCGAACAGTCTCACCAATTGCAGATTTGGATTGTTTTGGTATATGTGCATACGCTTCTTTAAATATTTTGTGCACCTTTTCGTACATAGAACCAGTTAGACAACCAAGGCCCCCAGTACGACTTATGTGCATGAAAAGATGATCAAGAATATGCCATTTGCTTGTTCCCATACTTGAAGCTTGATATTAACCAAAAGTCTTCAACTCTAAAACCTTGAACTCCTTAATTAATTCGCCCAATTCTTTAAGGTCTTCATCACTTCATATAGGTCATCTATTTCTTCTGGAACTTCATTTTACCAGTTACACAAACTTTACGAACACAGAAGTCACAGGCGATGTACCAAAATCTCCGCAACAAGTATCGACAAGAGCACCGAGAAAAGGGGATACCATATCAATACATTCACGGTTCGTTGCTTCAATAATTCCGACAATACTGTCATCAGTGAACAGTCCTGATAGACGACCAGCTGTTAAACCTTTGGAAAAGTCTACATTCAATCCATACCCAGGTGAACTGCACTGTACCTCTAGAAGAAACTCATTAAGAATAGAAATAACAGGCTTCTTAATCAAAGACATAATCAGCAATTCTACATAAATCGTAGTTATTGACTTACTCACCTTCTTGTCGTCTTTGACGTACGATACAAGCAACTCTTTCAACAACTTGGAGATACAGACGGAGAGGTTATGCATTTGTTCAAATCCGAAGATTACATATATGTCAACCGATGGATATATACCAACAAATGGAAACTTAGAAAGAACAGGTGGTACTGGTATCATGGAAAGAAGTTTTAACTCGTTGAAATCATCTTCATTTCCGCTATTCATACGTTATATTATTTGAATATTGACAGCAAGAGACCTTTCGGATACTTCCGTAATATAACTAATACTCTCTTTCCAAACTAAACACCTGTGGAATGGAGAATTTGTGTTTGTGTTTCGCTTTATACTTAGCACATCTTCGGCTTCAGGTATGTCCACCACATACGATGAGATCGTGAAGTGACCACGAACATTTTTAAAATCTGCTGTCTCAAACATTACACCTTCCATAGCCACTTTCATTACTGGCTTGATTATATATTCAATACTCTCGTGTAATGCTAGTAGAATATCTTGCCTATTTATTTGTTATTTTCTTTTCCAATTAGGTCCGACTGTGTGAACTCTACTGGAAGATAACCAATTATTGAGTCTACAGAGGAAATAATTCCTCGTCTCCACTCTTCCTTGAAATTGAAAAGAGTTAAATGAAGTGAATAGAACTTCAAGGATGATGTCTTCAGTGATGTCTGTGAATTATCATTGTATATCTTCCTCATGGAAATGAAGGATTGTTCTCCATCTATAAAAAAACGTACGCTATGAAACATTTCTATCCTCCAACTTCTTGATTATTTCTTCAGCTTTTTCTGCCGCTTTCCCATCTAGATCTTAGTTCATAGGATGACTGAAAATTGTGACTGTGTTAGGGGCTTTCGTGTACATTTTGTCTCTCCGAACATTTCGAATTTGACACCTCAAGACATCGATGGGATCCCTCCAACACACTTCGAAATTAATTAATTTTGCGGACAACTGCGTTTCTACCTTGAAGCCCTTCTTTAATAGCTTATTTTTCGTTCGACGTTTAAGAATTTCGCGAATCTCACCCATATTATTATACAATTCAATAAACTGTTCCACTTTTCCATTATTTCTCGTAAAGAGTGATAATATATGATTACAGGCATTGTCTCCTACTGTTTGACTAAGGGAGAATACCTCTTTCACCATAGCATTTATCCCCACCTTTTGTTCAATATTCTCAACATCTTCCATACTTGGTGGTCTTTCTCACAGATCTGCAGGTATGGTTGAGTCAAGTGTAGATATATAGTGCCCGTCTTCTTCACTGTCTTCGTAGTTTAATTGATCAGTCATGCGATCAACTGGAAGTCTATCATCCAATCCACCCACTTGGTGGGATGGGGGTAGCACCAAACGACGGCGTTTATTCCTGCATCCATCATTCTATCCCACTCCAGCATGGCTCATCGAAACATGCGTGTCCAAACCATTTGCAGTAGTGCATGAAAATGAACAAGATGCATTACGACATCAAAATCGTAGAGTGGACATGGTACTACCAAACTCTTCTGCTATTTGTAGCAAAGTTGTTAACTGATTACGTTTAATATAGCTTATATCATTGAAGGATGCAGACTGGAAACTTAATCGTATAAATCTAGACCGTCAAAACTATTTTGACGCTCGTCAAAATGGTTTTGGACTCCAAAATTGTTGACACAAAATTTCGAGAATGCAAAAATATTTCGGGGATGCAATTTCTTAAATTTAGACTCTCCTCGAAATAATTTCGTTTATAAATGCCAACAAATTTTAAAGTAAAGCAAATTGGTCATTTCGGTAAACTATACATTCTTTTGATACAGTCCGAAAAAAATTGGAAATTATTTTTACAGTCCCAAAAAAATTAAAATGTTTTGGCCACTCAAAATATTTTTGCTCATTTTCGGAAACACAACTTACAGACGGACACCACGACCTTTTCATCCTCAGCGCCCCTGAGAAAACGAGCTGGCCGTCGACAAAGTCGTCGACACTGATCACTGCCACCAACTTGTTCGTCTAAACGACTCGTTTAGCTCTTTCGGAAAGCGACCACAAACTGGCGATTGTATTAACCCCTGCTCAACTGGGGGCCTTCTTCGTTAGCAACGACCATTCCCATGCCGTCATTTTCCGTCCAACTTCGTCCGCAGCCGAGACCATCATTTCCTCGTCCTTCTATCTGGTGTCCGCGTCGATCGTCCTGGTGGCCAAAACGCTGCAGACCAGTGCCGACTTGGACACTGGAGAGGGATATAACTTCGTCCTCCAATTGGCCCTGCCTCCTACTTAGAGAACTCACGTAATCTCCAACGCCAAACTGTCCCAACTTGGTGATTCTAACGGCAACGCACTTCGCCTTCTTGGCGAAGTTACGTTACGTTTTAAGCTGGGAAACGCGACATACATCTCTCGCTTGTCTGTCGCGTTCTCCTTGGACTGCGAGGTTTTGATAGGAACCATGTTCCTATCACGATTCGTGCACGCAATTCGGTGCATCGACGGAACTGTAGATTAACACGGGGCAACATTCCTATCTTGGGACATAACAAGGTTTCCACCGACGACGATGAATCGGTTAAGGGCCCCTCGATTCCCGCTTATGAACCACTACCCCGAACAAGGACTCGCATCCAAATCTTCAAATCAATGGCGGTGGCAGAGGCATCCTCATCCGCGTAGTTTTGAGCAACTAGTATATTCTTCTTCTTCAGGCGATCACCGACCAAATTCAGTTCATCTATGAAACAGGAGCTAAATATGCGTGGTGAAACCCATGATATCGGATGCATGTATCGGTTTGAAAGTACCATCCTTGAGTTATCCCTCAAGTTAGTCCCGTTGTTACTTTGCGAAGGCCCTCTCTTCCAGTGATCCCTTTTTGACCGGGATTTTCCTTGGTGTGGTTCCTAAGTCGATATAATCCGGCTCAGTATCTTGAATGGCCCTCAATTCGTTAACCTCGTCATCTTCGTCTGTGTATGATGCTCCGTCGTGCGAAATTTCATTGTTTGGGAGGGTTGAGTGTACCCATGGTCGTATTCAGGTAGATCTGAAGATCTTTCTTCGTCTTGATAATTGCACGACGACAGTTTCATTGTCAATGGGAATGAATCTGAAAGGACCCTCCCATTGATTGTTGACTGTCTACTATACGAGTACCGGTGATCCAGAAGGGAGAACAAGAAGTCTTTGTCAGTGTTCCTTACCTTTTGGACCAGATGGATGCCTTAGTGCGATCGCGATTTTCCTCTTCGCTTTTTCAGTGGTGACCGATCGTTTCGCGTCCTACATAGCTTCTTGTCTTCGTAGTTGTGTTGGTGAGGGCGTAATTCGTACAGGTAGGGGAAGAGACCCAAAGACTAGCAGCATCCGGCATAACCCTTCGGGTCCCATCGTGGAGTTCGAGGAAAATACCTCCATTTGTAGGTATTTGTCATCCGAGGCTTCGCTCTTATCTATGGCATGGCGTAGCCTCGTATAAGCGCTTCGGAGAAGCGCGTGTTAGAGTTCTACGATACCAATGGAACCCGGAGTTTCTATTGGGGCTTCTTCGATCCTAATGCCTGCTGCTTCTTCCTTAGACTTTATCTCTTTCAAAACATAGTCCACGCCTTGATCCACTGCCAAGAAATCCGGAGGACCCACGTATATAATGTATCCACAGTCTCGGGATTGACTTCCAAATCTCATTCACACTTTGGTTTCTTAAGGAGGATGCCGTTAAATGTGTGGCCTCATCTACGAGGTGCAGGACGGGTTTGAAATTAATGAACATCGTGTCTATAACGACACCGTGGTTGAATTGGAGGTACTTCGTACCTATGGTTAGTTTGAATCGGCGAGGGGCGTGGCGTTTGTTTTGCAGATTTTTCAGTCTTCTGCTATTCTGGTAAGTTCTTTCAGGATCCTGCAACTTATGATGCCGTCGTTTCCTCTTTTGCCGCAGTTGGTGTGTTGCTTTTATGGATGGATGTCCGAAGCCTCTGTGTATCCGTCTGAGTTTTTCGTCAGTATATATGGAGCTGGGGATGCTATCGGATGTCAATCGACAGATGAAAAAGTAATTCTAGAGTGAGAGTTCTTGGTGGAGGGAGCTGATGTATATGTATCCCCCTTGCAGGTTTATGTCGAGGCCGTTGATGATGAGGTCCCTAATGGATAGCAGTGAGGGTGCATCTTTGTCAACTATTTCAAATCATATTATCGATAAATGTGAAGAAGTTTTTAAAATCGCCCAAGTATTGCACGGGAATAGGTCCGCATACATCAGAATGAACTAAATCCTGAACTAAATCCAGGATACAGGCGATTTTTCCCCACTTGTTTCGAAACTGGTGCCCTACCCATCTTTCCGTGTACACAGGACTCACATACAAGGCGTGAAGAGTTTGTGGATGTGACATCCATACCATTTACCGATTCCTTTTTAATCATGCTCTTTATTCCGCCAACATTAACATGTCCAAGGCGTGCATGCCAAAGATCCAAAATGACTGCGAGCGCAATTTGTTGAGTCGAAAAATGTGCTGCGGAAGTCGTGTTTAGAATATATGGACAACCATAGACCCGGGTCAATGCAATAACACATCCGATTTTAGATATTTGGCACTTTCCATGTTGGAATAGAATACTGCAACCTCCATCTTCCATGGCGCCAACAGATAGAAAGTTAAATATTAGATTATGTACATACACTACATTTTTCAACATGGACTTTATCGGCTTTACACCGACCACGACCATGTTGGTTACGAGAATATTTCCCTTTCCGGTTTATTTCACAGAGGATGCGTTTCCCATTCCAACATTTTGGGGATTATCGTTTGTCTCTAATGTAATGACCGGGTCTTGTCAAATGTCATACGTATCGAAGCACCAGTGTCCATGTGCCAATGAACCTTCTGATGTTTCGATTTTTGAAACATGCTAGAAGCCATGAGACAGAATGTGTCAGAATCAATGTCCGATTTGTCTGGAAATGTTTGGTGCTTCATTTGCAAAGAGACCTACCGAACATCGATTTCCCCGTTCCGGATGCTGTTGCCAGCATTTATTCTCAGTGTGATCATTTATCTTTCAGAAATTACAGTAAGGACGATTATTGCGGTTATCATACTGGTTGAGTAAGGATGAATCAGGAGATACAGATGATCGCTCGTCCAAACGCTGTTGCTCCTAGATTAGACGACTTTTGAAAAATTACAATGACAATTGATCTGTTTCACCAGTTACAGCATCGCTCGCAACAATAAGAAGCTGAAAGTGATCTGGTATGACACGTAGAATAGTCATTGCTATATCTTTGTCATCTCATTTACGTCCATACTTTTAAGGTATGAAGAAAGCTGTCTATCACAATTGATTTAAGGCATTACTTCTTCGTCATAATTCATAAGAGCTGTGTAAAATGTACGGCGGGTATTGAGCTTATTCATCAATGTCTTACGCTTAAATATGTTCTGAATAGCTTTCCACATGCCCAGCGCTGTGAAGAGACCTCGCATATTGTCCAAGTGTTCGATACTCAGTGTGAGGCCAATCTGTCGAAACAGGCCAATGGTCGAGGGTCAATGTACTGAATTAGTAAGGAAAACGGGTAAAGAAAATAACAACAATAGTAGTAATAGTAATGATAATAATAAAGATAAACGTAATGAAAATTAAGTGTATCTGTTAGAGTTTCTATTGATTGGTGAAATGGTTGACCTGCTAGATTTAGCTAGCTTTACGGACCTACTTAGCTCGAAGGTGCGTGTGCCTTTCTGTCGATTCCGTTAGGTTATCTACTTGGCCTGACACGAACGTTAGTCTCGTGGCCTCCTCGCCTTCCCGACGGAGTATTAGCCGATCTTGGGGTGCGGTTAGTTTGGATTTCTCCTCCCTGGTTGAACTTATCTTTCTACTTATTCGAATCTCTGTGTCGAGGTGGCGTCTGATTGTCTGAAAAATATCTGTGATGGCCTATTATCATCACCGCCCATGTTCGACAACATCCATTACGAATTTATCACCACCGCTCGTTGTAACGTTTTTATTGTATAACCAATCACTCCCGCCTATATGTAGCAGCATTCATTACGGATGCGTTTCATGCTACAATCATCAACTTATCTTCACCACCCATGTGCGACAACATCCGTTACAGATTTATCGCCAACGCCCATTGTAACAACATTCATTATGATTCATCACCATCATCAACTTATATTTACCGCACATGTGCGACAACATCCATTACACATTTATCACCACCGCCCTTTGTAAAAAATTTCATTACCTAACTTATCACCTCCGCCTGTATGTAACAACATACATTATGATTTGTCACCACTGCCCGTTGTAACAACATTCATTACCTAACTTATCATCTCCTCCTGTATGTAACAAAATCCATCAACTTCCGTTCATCTGTGTGTGTGTGTTTGGTTGTGTCACATGAACCATCGTTCCATATCGAATCGAGTGGCGTCGATTCGACACAATCACCGCACCAGCTTTGACATCTTGATTTTTCCATTCAAAGAGTTTGTCGTCATCAAATTCTCTTGATGGAGGAGCATCAGGTGAAATATAGGTATCTAGTTTTCGCAAGGCAAGTAGGAGCTCAACTTTCTGTTCCAAACGCGGAAATTTGCCTCTCCAAGCTTTTCGATCTAAGCGCAGAAGTTGACACGTTGCCCATAATTTTAAATTTGAAGTGTCGAATTTAATTTAGCTTATACGAAATTGATAAGGGTGGGTGGGTTGGATAATAAAAATAAAAAAATCGGTATTTTTAACGATGAGAGATGAGAGATGAGAAGAAGAAACGAAAGGTCGGACCTTTGACCCCTGGTGAGAAACTACAGGTGTCATACGATTTTCAGTTACTTACTCACGTCCACGTAACAGATGTGGACGCATATATATTACGAGGAGACGTCCCAGGGAGGTTAACGACCAACTCAGATGCCTTCAACTGCAAACCCTGCTAGTCTCTTACGGAAACGATGCACGAAGGTGATTACAACTCAACCAAGATACTGATTAAATCCAAGACACCCGTCACTGCCCCAAGTCCGCTTTCTACCAAGTCTTTTGATCAACCCCGTTATCTGTCGAAAGGGCTGGTGGGAGCAGCACGTCAACTGGATTGTATATTGGTTCAAGACCCCAGGATTTCTCGAATCGCATATGGCTCCCTCGCGATCCAATCAGTCTCTCAATTCAATTTTCTTTCAAGATAGTAGAAAGAGAAACAATATACATATATTATTAATATTATACTTCCCGTGTCGGAACTTTCTCTGCCTCCATTTCGTTTACTTTTGTCTGTATCTACAACTCTTCCAGTTTCCATCAGCCTGTTACAGTTATCAACCCAGTTACTGTTTCCAATTTGGTTTTTGTCATCATGCGCACTGTTCTTCAGAATCTTACTCCCTCCTTCATTGCCCAGTACATCCACATTCTTATCATTCATCTCTCCAGCTCCACTGTTCTCAAACCTTCGGTCTGCATGACCTGGATTCAATAAGTCATGTAGACGGCTCATTGAAATTTTCACCACTTTTTGTCTTTTGTTCTTGATCCCATCATTATTTGCATATCGCTCTGGTCTCTCATATGACCAACGGTCAAATGCTGCAGTATCAATCATACTTACCCCAGCATATTGCTTTCCGATAGGGTGAAATGTTGCCACATTTCCTATCCCTCTCACCACCCTCATACCTTTCTCCTGCTACAACCCCACATTTCGACCGGTACTGACTCGCAATGGGACAGTATCGCTTGAATATGCTTCTCACGTGTCTTGTCATCAAAATTATGCCCTTTTCGAGCACCACAGGGCCTTTCCCTCGCAACATCCCCCTGGTCCCCTATTCTCCTTACACCATCTTCCGACATTTCACCTTCAGAGAAAATACTCTGAGCATCTCATATAATAATACCTTTCCGTCCAGGTTGATGGCCATCACAACTATCCATGGTTATGACAATGGTCCCAATTGCAATTGTATCGCTCGCTCGCTTCGCCCTTACCACTTCTAACCTACTTCCTCTTTCTGCCGTGATTTTCTATCCAGTTCTTGTTCCCCGTTGCACGATTGCACGATTACACACATTTCAAATTCAAAATGTGACGTTGTGTGCCAAGTTGGCACACAACGTCACATTTTGCGTACCGAATTATTTTATGAAAGTACCGACACCTGTTTTCCTCGTTCAGAGAATACAGGACAGAATACATATTCACTGCTTCCATACTGTACATTACTGTGCGCGTTGTTTACATGTTTCCCTCGGTTACGTGCTATATTCGTAAACTATATCATTCACATTCGATCCCCTTCCATTTTCTAATATTTTCATTGGCCACCCGGAACAATATTGAAAATTATATCTATATATGAGTGCGTACAACGTAAGGAGTTGACTTCGTTGCTGAGTTTTTCCGGAGAACTCAACAACTACTTCAACACACCAGAAATTAAAAGCACCCGTCAAAAACTCCTTCATTCACCGGTGCTCAACTGTTGAGTTTCGAACTCAACAATTGCAGTTCAACCCCTAACTGGAGATGCCCTAATTAAATAAAAAGTAGAACACAGCACCCACCCATACCCATGGTGTACCGTTTTCAAGGATTGTATTCACCGCTAGTTTACAAATTATATTATTATTTATATTCAACTCAGCACTAAGAGCATCTTTAGTTAGGCGGCGTTGAGTTTTTTATTTAATTAATTTCCAAAGTGAACAAAGGTGCATACAGTACGCTGAAATAGGTATACGAACGTTGTGGAAAAGGGTTTTTTATGGTAATTATTTTTATACAAACTTTCAAATCAAGTTGTGCAAAGTTGGGAACTGTACATATAATATGGAAATAGCCAATCAAGAACAGTGTAGCAAAAAATGTACAGCTTGGAAGACAATAGGGGGCGGGCAGGAAAATACTGTGGTGGTCTTATGAAAAAGAGGAACATGACAGTGCGGAACAACATTGCTGGGATATGAGTACAGGAACGGGAAAAGTATATGTACAGTCCTTTTTATTGAGGTATGAATTCTGAACAAACATAATTTATAATGTAATTTAAAAACTGAGCATCTGACAACGACTATTATTACAGTGTGATGTAACTGTATGTAAGTGGAAGTATACCCTTCCACAAAAATGCTTTCAAATTAATCAGGTGTAAAAACATTATTGGGTTAAAATGATTATTATCACGAACGGTATGAAATGGGAAGTGATGTAGCGCCGCAAAATAAACGTTGCAATTATTACCGGCAACAGAAACCCAAATATGAAATGTAGCAGGTTGTATTAAGTTGTATGACCGAAGTATACTGCAATGGCAGGACCGGAAGGAAGAAACCTAAAATCGGAAAGTATAACATCAATACGCAACGGAGATTGCTATATAACGAAAAGACGACAAAAATTGGAAAGGCAAATCGACTTAGTTGAAAAAATATTGAAACTACATGAAAGACAATTGTAGTCTTTAAAGACTTATCAAGGAACAACAAGAACATATATTGAAGGAAATGGAAAAAATTTGGAGAGTGATGTCAAAGAAAATCAAGGTCACAAAAAAACTGAAAACCGGGATGGAGGAACCGCATCGGACTATCCATCTGAAAATGAAAGTGATATCGAAGTGAATCAAAATGATTGGAATGATAAACAATTTAGAGATCAATTAAACGTATGTAGATTATTATATAATGGAATAAGAAAAGACGGTTGCAAAAGGAAACCATCCCTGTGTGAATTATGTGATTTCTCAGAGGAAGGGTACAATATAACAACAGATATAATAATAAATATTGCGCTTCGCTGTTTGCGTAATGGTAAATACGAATCAATTCGACTTTGCAGAAAGAAGATGGCAATGTGGGAAGTACGTGAATTAGTAAAATGCTTCTGTACTCTTGTAGAGAACGAGTACGGGTCGATGTTTTTGAGAAGAATACCTTCCGAAAAAGACTTGGTACGCATAGAGAAGCACTTTCTGACAAAGGTTTTCCAGGGTGTATTAGTTTCC
This sequence comes from Odonthalia washingtoniensis, assembly GCA_032358235.1. NCBI lineage: Eukaryota > Rhodophyta > Florideophyceae > Ceramiales > Rhodomelaceae > Odonthalia > Odonthalia washingtoniensis. The sequence goes on along the minus strand of JAULBU010014212.1, from coordinate 9,729 downwards.
TCGAAAGTGTTATAATTGATAAAACGCAAATTCAAGAAAACATGATGTGAAGAAGAAAGTAATGAGAAACGGAACAAGCCGAAAGCTGTGGAATTCTGGCTGGATCTTGAAGGGTACTGCTGGTCATGAGAAACTATAGACGTAACAAGTTCAGGAAAGGACAATGCCCTAAGCGGATCCACTGTACTGAATAATGTATTCTCAGGCACTGTTTGATTTCAACATAACACGGATTACATCATAAAGCCATCGCCAACATTACTACGGCTTCATTATTTTATTGTGGAAGGTAATTACCCTCCTTGGCCTATATTTATACAAGGACGAGGAAAATATGAAACTTGCAAGGAAATGTGTTTTGAAGAAAGTGTAGCAATGTTACGAACGGACGTGAAAACGTTCTTCTCGTCGTTGAGAAGCCGATTTCGAATAATAAATGGTCAACAATCTAATCAGCATATGGAAAATACTGCTATTATTCTTCATAACATGATGTTACGAATTGAGCAATATGATAGTGAGCGAAAACGTGATGAAGCTGAAGAATTAGTAAAAACCATATTGATGCACGGAAGATTATTGAAGAAAAGAGTGTTAATTACGGGGATGTAGAAAAAGATACAAATCTGAATGGAGGAATGGTTGGCAAGCAACAAATAAGTCATAATACGAATAAGTATTGTACCTTCGACAGGAGATCAATGATGGACAGCTTGGAGCGTTAATCTTTAGAAAAGGTTTTAATTAATCATTTGTTTACAAATTTTAGGAAGAAAAAGAACGAAGAATGCGTGTCAGTGAATTACACGTCGAAATAAGAGCTACACAACGCTGTTAATTGACACATAAATCATGCAAAACATGAACTAATAGGTAAGTAAAGGAACCTGTTTTTACATAAGGATTTCGTCCGGCATACGACGATTATAGTCAGCAGTGAAAAATTGTAACGTAGTTATATCAATAACATAGAAATGGAGGAAAACCATCATGAGAGTATACGCATCATACTTGCGAAAATAGAATCACGTATTGAGCATGTACGTATTTTGTGCTTGACGGTACAACAGCAACAGTATGTGGTATTAGCAACTATTGCAGCAGACAGTACAGGAACTGGTTCGTATGGAAAATAGGAACGATTAGGAAGAATACTTGCAAGTAGGAACCTATCCAGACAAGCTTCAACATGGATTAAATCATATTTGGATATAAATCCGACGTTTCCTGATGTCATATTTAGAAGACAGTTCTAAATACCGAGAATAATCTATTTCCAAATTAAGGGTGATATGCTTAGGCACCGCAACGATTTCTGGAAGCAGCGTAGAAACGGTCTGGGACACAAGTGCATACCTACTGATATGAAGTTACTGTCATGTTTCCGAATATTAAGTTCGGGAAATTGTAGTGATAGTCTTAATGAGTGTGTGTCCATGTCAGAAGAGTTTTTCGTATATACTTCCGCCAATTTTGTCAGGATATCATGGAAATTTATACATCGCTTTTTTTAAAGATTCCCCTCTGCAGAGGAGGTTAATACTATATAACAGAACTACAACTATAAAGATTTCCCCGGTTGAATTGGAGCAATAGACTGTATGAATTACTCCTGGAAAAATTGTCCCGCGACCAGAAAAGGACAATATCAAAATAGTCGCGTTTCTAAAATGGCGACCTTTCAGTGTGAGGGATGGTGCGACTACAACTTGTACTTCTGGTCATTGTTTTCTGGTTTCCCTGATACGAACAATGATCTCAATGTTATTTCACGATCCCCTCTTTTCAAGGGAATATTATCAAGGGAATTTTCAATGTCAGTTACTGACGGGTATCTTGTAGGTAAAATTGGTGCTGCACATCATATGCTTTACTTTTTGGGCGATGGAATATACCCACGGTGGCCAATGTTTGACCTACCTATATCCAGCTCTAACAGAAATATGGAAAGAAAATATTCATTTAGACAGGAATCTGTCAGGAAGGATATAGGACGACTGCTCGGAGTTTTGTAGAGTATATTTGAAATCCTTAGAAGGGAAAGCAGGAAATGGGAGTTGCACGAAACAATACGTATATCAAATACGTGTGTAACAATACACAATATAATTACACGCGCGAAATAGATTAGTAATGGAAACCTTGACATTATTACTGCTGAAGACATTAATGGTATCATGCAGAAAGAAATAGTATGGATGATATAATCTGCTGAAGAACGGAGGATGAATATAATTCGACTGGAAAATGAAACCTACAACAATATTGAAGAAGAAGCGGAACGATATATGTTGAGGGATTTACAATTCACGGACCACGATGAGCACTTTCGACTACAAAACGACCTTGTAGCTCATAACAACAAAATCAATGGTTTGGAATAACCGTATTTGTAAGAACCAATACTAGTAATAAGTTAAGAAATAAGTTTTTAAACGGCCTCTGATAAATAACCGTAAGAAATGTTTCGAAAAAAAGGTGATTGTATTACTAATACAGATTTATCTCTGAATAAGTATTTGCTGGATATTTTGACAATAAAATTGGACTATTATTGTGAAAAGAGTCGTATATTATACTCTAAATTGCAATGATCAGGAACAAATAAAAGTGAACAAATAAAAGATAGTAGGTGGGTTCTTCAACTGCATGATATATCAGTGGACAATCGATGTACTTTAGCATGTTCGTGTAAGGTTTAGAACAATGAGAAGAGTTTATATTCTGTTGTTGGACGTGTACTACACGTGCAACAACATAATATAAACAATTCTAACTAGTAGTTAGGGGACCTTTCGTGTTTCGAATGGAGATCAGCAGTGATCTATGAAGACGGTTGAAAAACTCTTTAAATGACATATAAGAGATGCGAAAAGTTGCGACGGGGATAGATTATACAATGAAGAAAGATGGTTTACATTCTGTGTAATATGCACCACGGAGCATCGTTTGTAGTGGTACTACTTTTCAGTTTATAAGCTAGTACAATCGCAATTCTATACATGTCTTTCGGTAAAGGCATCACTGGTAGACGGCAAAATAGCGATGATTGCCATGATTTGTAAAATTTCCATAGGCAAAATGCAAAACACTGTTTATAAACAGGAGTGGTGAAGACAGAATAATTGATAAACATAAAGTAAATAAATGAAACACTTAAACTTGGTAAAAGGAAGAATTTGAAAATGTGAAAACCATAATCATTGCCAACAGTCGTCCGCGATGACATAAATAACAATAACTTATGTGAATTACTGGTAAAAAAAGACGAATTAAATTTTTTTAAAAAATAATTCCTCGTTTTTTATGTTAAAAAAAGTTTTATTTAAAAATTAAATTTTTTTTACATTATACATAATCAAATTTTTTGTTTCCGAATGATGTTGACTCTCATGTACTTTGATGTACAAACTTTTCAGAACAACATTTCGAATACACGACAAAGAACCACACGACGATGGTGACAACATCGAAAACGATCTACACAACACCATCTCAGTTATACCAATATTAATAAGCAAAAGTCGCGTTAATATCTCGCATAATTATTTTATGTATCAATGGTCAAGCACGATATTATATCATTGCAACTGAATATTCGTTAGGAAGGAAACTTGTTTAAATACCAACAGACTTCATTTATAGATACTGTTATTGTTGATTTGATAATGACTTTACTGGTTTCCTCACAAAATTTTAGTAACTTTTTACTTTTCACACCCTTCACTTGATTCATATCACTTACTTCATTACTCGATTTTGTAATCCCAACATTCTAATGTTGTCGTATGTGCATTGGTTTAGCACAACATCATTTTGTTGATGTTATTATGGTCCAATCAGAGTATTGATCACTGAACCAGTATGACTCCAAGCTGTACCCACAAATCAAAATGATATTTTCGAAACAGATCAAAGTACAATCATGTTTAACATCGACATCATCACATCATTTACCATCTTCATGATATATATAAAATCACATTGTTATACGACATTACCTACATTTACCAGCACATTTTTCCACACTTTAATCGTTTTTGTACTCATTTAACATTACAACTGTCCATGTTGGATGTTTACACACGTTTATCTTCTTCTCTCAACACATCATCCGTAATGAATAATATGAGTATGCAACCCCAAACCCTACCCGTATGTTAATAAGTATCGTCGTTAATTCAGTTAACATTAATAATACAATTGTTTATATTTGCACAATATAGAAGAGCTTTATTTTGTATCGTTATTAGGACAATACCATTGTAATTTAAATTATACTATTAATTGATTCATAGAAACATTTCTCAACTGTCGTGCACCATATTAAACTAACTCACATTATTTATATGTTACCATTGCAGACATACTGTTCCGTACCTGCCATAAACTCAAGAACAAAGACTCATATTATAATAATCATAATGTCTTTCAAATACATACCATACAATTATTAAAGTAACATACAATTATTTAACTCGTATTACGAAGTATTACCCACATCCTTCTTAAGAGGTTTACATTAAAATAAAATTTATAATTTTGATAAATATGCTTCAAAATATGTCTCCTTAATTCCTAGACATTTTTTGGTATTACATTCACAAATTGTTAACGTCTCATCTTTACTGACCTTCCACTTGTGGTCGAAGGTTAATGCTGTCCCTTTTTTAAAGCTTTTATAGAAGAAAGGAATGAATTAATCCATATTACTTTACCGTTCTCCATATACGTATTCCTTACTAGTTCGCAATTTGGATTACAGTTTTGATTTACAAACTTGCATTCATTTGAACGCGGGCCTGCTCCATCTACGTAAAGTTCTTCTTCTACTAACTGTACCATGTACTCCGCGCTGCCACCTTTCTTATATTCCTTTTCGCGATTATGGCGTTTCAATTTATTTTTCTTGTCTCCAGTATATTCCATACTTATTTCTCCCTTGCTTACATCTTGTTGTAGAAAAACACCCAGATCGCAACTTCTTGATTCCTTGATTTTAACATTCTTCGTCTCGATTTTATATTTTTGCCACATATCACTTATGCTTCGTGTTGGACTATTTTGACATATACTCAGTACGAAATCAGAATAACACTGAGAATGATGTGACCTGTCCATTGCAACGATCTGGCTTGTTTAGAAATGTGTTGGTCTCGTTATTTCTATTGCCGTCGATTGATGTTGGAGGTTGTTCTTGTAGTTGTAACAATAATAAAAAGAAGTTAGAACATTTCATTATGTTTTTATATATGAATATGGAAAGAGGTTATTATATACTTACTTCATTCGTCTGAATAAGAAATACTCATATGCATTATTCCCCTTTTTACAGAACTTTTATTAATGTCAGCTGTTCTTCTTATTGTTGTTTCATACCTATTACCTCGTAATGTTTATTCATAATGTTCTTATTCTGTATTAACTGTATCATCCATCTACACATTACTACAAATTTTTCATAATTAAACCATTCCATATTAGGCCCTACACTTTCCAATAAGTCAACATTTCTTTCATAATAGTTATCCAAATTTTGCAATTTGATTACAACTTACTACTATACCGAACTTATTTCTAGTTTAGTTCCTGCGTACTACGTCTGTGTTTCCGGAACTGAATTCCTACATTCAAGAGGCGTAGTTTTGGGATGGGTGTCACATCTACTAGGCCATGCGAATTTTGGGGGTCCGTGTAGGTTACATACAGGAAACTACAGTATTTGCATGGTTACGGATGGTAACTGAAGGAAAAATCTACACAATTTGAAGATAAAATGTATGGGGCATTAACTGTGGCATACAGATACTGTATGTTTTAATGTATGAGGAATAGAAATTTACGTACGGACGGCGCAGAATAAATGTAAGAAATTGTCCGGATCAACATACATTGTTTAAAAAGGTACACGAATGTATCATTGAAAATTTGTTTCATACACAGGATATTTTTGTCTATGTAATCTAGGCTCGTAACTACACATTGTGTACGAGACGTTGAAAGAATACTTCATATAATACTGCGAAAAATGTAGTTTGTAATGTAAGTCACATTGACTTTTACATTCATGTGCTGAATCTTTGAGTGTATGTAAACTACATTAATTCATTCGTATACCGTATGCAATCGTCAATGGTTCATCCATTTGTCATTCATTTCATGAATGTGGAAGTGGATGATTATTGCGATTTCTGATGCATATATCTGTTATATGTAGGAATGATATGATGGCACATGGGAATGATATATAGAATAATAGCAATGTACATTGCAATACATGTATACCAATTATGGTATACACGATATTAATATTTTTATTATTTGTGATATCATGCGATATAAAATCGAACAATTTGATAAAAATAAGAGAAAAGGGCAATAACAAAAAAATGAAATAATAATAAACGTGATAGAGATGGATCTATGACAAATTGTATGGAACAGGAAAAAGTAAAAGGAAGTAGAAACTATGTAGTAGAAGAAGAATGAGAACCACTATAAGAAACGACCAAGAAACGCACCCAGTAACGTATTCAAGTATATATTAATATATCATGGTATACGATATATATATATACATCGAACTTTTGCACTGAGAACAGATACACCATATTGATCTGCAGACAAAAAACATTAATAAACATAAAGAAGAGAAGAGAAGTCAGAAAATTGAATATGGAAAGACCATGACATGATAATTAGAGTAAGAAACCATAAACGGAAGGGAATGAAAACATATCGATTTACCTGAACCAGGGTAGTTGAAGATGAGAAGCAACCTGTAAACGAAATCAGAAGAAGAAGTGAAGGTGAAGGAAGGTTAACAAATATGAATGGAGTTGTACAAAAATGTTTGAATGAATTAATAATTAATGAATACTTACCTGTTCTAAAAAGTTGACGCATGCAATAAGTTCATCCTGATAGGAAGGGACATGTACCAGTCACTTTTAAATGTCCAGAATGAGTGAACTGTCATCGTGTTGGGATCATCGTTGCAAGTTGCTCGTTACTAATTGTGACTGGTTGATGGAAATGTGCGCGGATCGGGGAAAAGCACGTAATGGAATTGTACAAAAACGGCACATAAATGGCTGATTAGTTGAAATTTTAATAACTGAAAAAGGTACACAATGGTCCTATCTCGCATTGAAACGGCAGATCTGAAAAATGTTGAGAAATCGAAAAAATACTATTGCCGTTAAAACTTCCAATATAATTTTTTTTAATAAAAAATCAAGGAAACAGACGACAGAAAATAATAAATAAAATTCCACAATCCGAAAGTAAAGCAATTAAAAAAGTGGAAAAATTTAGGGATCCAAAAATGTAAATGTGAACGTAAGCGTTCTGTTACGTGTATTCTATCAACGAAATGGCGTGGTGTCCTCGAAATGTCTTAGAAGAGACGACAAGTATGTGGCCTTTAAAACCAGGAATGGGGATACAGATGCATGACATGGAAAACATGGATACATCATGATGTATGATACTGGATCTGAAATATATAGGCAATGTACGAAACATATTGCAGTAGTTTATGAAATTAACGTGTCGTGTGATAACTTTTCATGAAGTAAAACGTATTCACCTATTTACTCAACTCTTGCCGTCACAGAAAACAGCTGTAGCTTTAAACCGGATAATTCAACAGGAAATTCAAGAGAAACATCTAGTATTATCAAGAACGGTGCCGATGGACAACAGTATGGATGTGGAAAGCCGGCTGGCAGTAGTGGAACTATGGCTAAATCCGTATCTTTATTGACGGAAATAGGACATAAAATGGACAAGAGCAAAGCTGATGTGCTAAGCAAGTCGTTGGATATATATTTAGGTATCATAGAATCTTTACTGGCAAGGAAGGAGGTGGAAGAAGTCATTAACATCATCTGCGATGCTGACTTTGATGCGAGATATTTTCAAAGCAAGTACCGTCTGTTGAATACTGTGCATAGATTACGGCTAAAATTGTGAAGAATTGTCGGGAAAGGAAGTGAATGGTTAAATGAAATGTATGAATAGTGGTGGAGTTGGAATTGAACAAATTTTCAACTCATTTTTATCTTCTCCTTGTCTTGTTTTTATTTGTTAAAATATTCTGATATTAGAGAAGTAACATGTGTTATAAAGTCAATATCTTTCAAGTGATTTTTGAAATTATCACTAGTACAGTCAAGTTGTTAGTTATTGTTTCCGATATTACAATTTGTATTGCATGATTTCTTGAGAATGTTCAGTTTCGAAAATAGTAGCCTACCTTCAAAATGTTATACTATGATTTGTAAAGGAGAACGGACACAGCTATAACTAGACTAGTGGTGGCTCACGTCTTTACCATGATGTTATAGATGATGCAAACTCATGGTTTAAAGTGGTTTCCGCCATGGTAGTAACTACATTCTGATTATCGATTTGATCAATGATCATTTCCATAAAAAAGGTACGATAAGCTAAGTTGGTAGTAAAATGGGGAGTAGTTTAATTTATTAGCAGCTATATAGCGTGTCTTATTTTAAAGAGTCTTTACTTCCTATTCGTATCATATACATCCTTTGTTAGAGAGGCTTTATCTGGAATGAAATGAAAGAAGGTACAGAAATCATAAAATTTCCACGCCATATGGTGGAGGCAATTTTCCGGAAAATCAATTAATTGATTTTTTGCTGCAAAAAATTCGAAGTCCACATTGTGTGGAAATATCACACAGTGTCTACCAGACACATAGTGTAGTGCAGTTTTGACTGCAAGCTGTACACATCTACTATCATATCCGTTACATGTAGTTTCAACCCATGTAGGAACTTGTTCCACTATCGAAAGTTGAAGATAATATTGTACCAGTAATAAAAGTTAATCTTCAAGTTATTGCGGTTCATTTAGTGTTCTCAAATCAGATATGGCGAATCGCAGCGGCGGCAGGAAACGTTTGGGAAGATTTTCGGTGTCAACAGTCTGAAATTTGGAACCTCGTCGAAAGTGATGAGATCGGGTAGTTGCGAAAGTGACGATGTGGTACATGAAATCGGTGGCCCTAGTTCTAACATGGTTGTGGGAAGGCGCGGTGTTGGTCAAGTTCTAGTCAGAGGAAGGATTCGTGGAGTTCGTGGAATCAGAAGAGGGTGTAATGGTGAAATGAGCGGAACAGGTACAAAATATCCTTCATCTATGAGTGGTGTTGATGAAGTGAACAATCGTGACACGGGTGATATGGATTCGAGAACTTAGTGATGTGCTTGTAAGTGCTGGGGGAAATGGTAGAAACGGTACCGGTACCGGTGATCCATTGGAGGAACTTTCGTCAGTACAAGAAGTAAATGTGGAAGATTCCCGTCGGCTGGAAGAAGATGTTCGAAAACCAACAGCAGAGAACACGAGACATTCTGTGTTGATGAATTAGTGCAATGTTTCGTCCAATGAGAAAGCACGGGCTGTGTTGAGTAAAGCGGTTTCCATCAAGTCTCTGCAGTCAGAAGTTATGAAATTTGATTTTCAAAACGTTGAAGTAAAAGGAATGGTGCAGAGTTTAGAAGTCCTGATTCAAAAACTTCTTAAAAAGATGGGATATAACAAAAAGAGTCGTGGAAAGTATGTGGAGAGGATGATAAGGCAAGTTCCCACAATTTATTTGGAAATTGGACTGGCAGTAGACCTGAGAATGAAGAAGTGGGGAATCAAGGAAACGTGTAAATTGGAACCATATAATGAGCGAAATGCAAGAAACTGGAT
>JAULBU010014201.1:0-21908 GCA_032358235.1 Odonthalia washingtoniensis | reverse complement strand
CTTTGTGCATTAAATTCTTATAATTTTCCCTTTCTGCTCATCTGAACAATTCTTGTACGCCTATTCATCCCTCAGTGTGGAAAGGGAGGAAATCATTTACGGTATGGCGGAGCAGATGCAGGAAGGTATTTGCGATCTGGCGGAGGGTGAGATGCAGAAAATGACATCTAGTCACTATCCCGGTAGTGGATGGTTATCTCTTTTCTCATATTTGCGGATAATATGAAATACTGTTGTGACAGTTGTTTCGCCTGTTGCTTTTTGGTTCAACTTTTCCGTTTTATTCAGAGCCTTTCTTCATCATAATTAAATTCAATAAACGGATGCTTACTGCTTAGTTCATATCCATTCATTAACAGTTTTGTTTCTGAGTATCTCATACGCCAAGTATGAGATACTAGTTCACGTACTATATTCTAGCAATGAGGGCATTGACTATTTTTAGTTTATAGTTTGAAGGAAATATTTTCTGACTTCACACTATGAAATCCTATATTCCTTTCCTAAGTCATTGTCGTTCCCCACACTACTTTAGTGGTATGTCACTAACTCTGATTTCGTAGTGCGTATCTGGTCCCAATTGATCAGCTGTGCTCTAATCTACCTTCTTTTCAGCTATTTATTGCGATTGTCGTGGTGCGATGACCTCTTCCTTCAATCCTGCATCGGTTATCCGGTAGGATTACTTATTAATGCTGATGCGTCGTGTTGTTCTTTATTAAATTCGTACCCCTCTTCTCTTTCTTTCATCCTGACGTTCAAGATGGAGCTTATTTTTATCAAGAAAATCTTCCTGCTACACATGTAGTGTCTTTCTACCAATTGATTATTACGTATTGAGATAAATCTAATTTGTCATTTCTTATGACAAACCACGTTTCGAGATTCTCTAAATATGATACTGTGTTATGCCCAAACTGATTGAACCATAACATGTAAATTATATAACAAGGACGCCGAGATACTGTATCCGGAAGTATTCCAGTTCTGCATGTCCCATGTGTAGTCATCTTATGCTAACAATGATCATCTTATAATTGGTTTCGCACACAGGGCTTGCAGTGTTTCTATAAGTTAAATGTCTCGTTTTTATTCTTTTTATAATTTCTCCCTTCCTTTTCTACCTGTCTTTCATATTCTTCTTGAAAACAAAGCGACGTGCGAGAATCTCGACACTTCAACCTTTTCCTTTTGTTTTCAGCCGATGACCACCCTACTGGGTTCAAGGAGACCACTCCTTCCGTCATTAGTTTCTACAGTGTGGTTTTACGATTTACCAATTGCTTCGTTAAAGGGGAGGCTGGGTTCATCGTTCCTGGAATCCATCTCAATTTAGATAATTCTCCTTTCTCGTACGATTTTCTTAATGCGTTAATATAATTTTGGAGACCTTTTTCTGTTGTTTTTCCGTCTTTTATATCCGCTGTTGAGTCTCGTTCTTAGCCATAATTAATTCTCTTTGTACTCGTGTAGTTATTTTATAAATAACTAGCCTGGTATCCTCTGAGGTTGCCACTCGATGTGACTTAGTTGCCAATTTTGTCCTTCGGTTATCTTCATAATCAATTCATGGACTAGTAGACCCGCAACCCTTGGGGTGTCGAATCTTACGCACGATTCGAAAGAAGGACGAGCGGTGCGTGTGATACAATCCGAGCGGTTCGCGTGAAACGGATGAAGGGTGAGGACAGTGGGGACGGTGAGGACTGTGATAAGAGGATGACGGATAAGTTATGCTAAAGAAGAAGGTGCGGATTGTAACCAGGGTGAAGGATGATGATAAAGGATGAAAGATGATGATGAAGCAAGGATGAAGATGATTATAATACAACGAAGATAACGATGATAAAGGTTGATGATAAAGGAGGAAGGTTGATGATGAAACAAATGTGCAGGATGATAATAGTACAACGATGATAACGATAGCAAAAATTAAGGACTATTTTAATACGACGATGATGATAAAGTGTGAGGGACAACCACAATATAATGATGATGATGATGATTATACAAATTATGGTGGTGATGATAACAAAGATACGACGATTAGAGATGACGAAGATGAAAGATGATGATGACGAAGCTCATAACGAGCAGGACGATGATACAACGACGAATAACGATAAGGAGAAAATGATAACAAGATCATGAAAACAAATAACAATTAGGCCACTGTAGGGGACAAGTAAATAACACATGAGTGCAGCTGACTACGTCCCTTTATTTCTCTGATGCTCTAATGGTATGTTAGCATCCCCCACTTCTACTCGAGCAAGCTTTTTCAGCTTTACTATCAGCGGTTGGTGCGATAAATATTCCAGTGATAGGTTAAACATGCCTATGCCTCATTATAGACGTCCAGAAGTCCATTTTCATATCTCCATCTATGCTCGTCTGGAACACTGTACCTATTACTGTACCTAATAACGTTTTTGTTTGTTTCTTATCTACATTGGTCTGATAACGATGTTCTCCATCGAATTCATTATTTCATTTTTAATTGTTGATACAACTTCTGTTATTGTATGTTTGTGTTTTTATTACCATTTATCCATTAATATCATGCATATATTTCCAGATTCCCTGCACTTCTCACCTGTCTCCCGATATTGGACTGTCTCACTCCAGAGACTACAATATATGAAGACAGTTGAGAAGTGCAGGGAGCCTGGGGATTGAGACAACGTATGAGGTAACTGTTCATCAGCATGTAATCCTCTACTTCATTTTTGTTTGACGGGATACTCTCTTCACATGTAACCTGTGTATTGATCGCAATAAGTATTTCAGCTACTATTGCAGTGATAATTCTGGATTTGAAATCGTAAGAAAAGTGGTGGTGAAGCTCCTTTTCTACCATTTCTTGGTAGACTTGCAGTATCCACATGTATTGGTAGCATCAAATCCTTATCAGGCATGACCTCTTACCGTAATCGTCCCAATTTTCCATCTTGTAAGGAAAGTCGGGGATTTTACTGAAGTATAAGCGGTACGGTATCTATTTTCTGATGTCTTTTCGGTGGAATGAGGCAGACTTTCAATCATTTGAGATTTTAAATTGTAGCAGACGATATGAAGTGTAATATGTAATGTTATTAAAGCAGACCCAAGCCATATCCCTACTGTAAAGTTGTGAACGTGGACTTTAAGTAGCTCAAGCGCATTGTGCTTTCAGCACACGTATTGTGTCTCCTTCTCCGTAGCTTATTTGGTTACTTTAACAACAGTATTCATGTTGCCTGAACGCAACATAATTTTTTTCACTTACAGAACTGTTCAATACTCCACAGATTGCGCTAATTTTGGGATATGTTAAATCTAACAAATTGAATAATCTTCTCATTTTCATTTCATCAAATTCAAGCTGCAATTATGGTCGGAAGGGTCGTCGCAACATTCCTCATTTTTTGTGTTGAAAACAGTCCAAAAATCGAACAGTTCCCTAAAGAGAAAATTGGAAATTGGAAATTTTACTAAAAATAATGGATGTACATAAAGCATGTTTCAAATAGTTTCTGGTTCATTTGATGTTGGTGAAGGTAAAAGACGAGCTCAAAGTTCCTTGCTACTATGTCACATATGCCAGCAGCTTGACTTTATTATGTGAATAGTCCGAACACATAAATTAACGCCATAAATAGAGAAATTATACGATGTCATATGTCCCCCTTCTTCCGCTTAAATCAACTAAAAGACAATAATGAAGCTTCTTACTCCTTCGTGGGATATTAACAGTTACGTTCACGTCGAGATTCCTCATTTTCTTTGCTATTGAAAAACTTTACGCGATCTTTTTTACAAGAAGACGAGATTTTCTTCAAACTATCAACTTCTAACCATGTTGATGTCGTTGTATGCTTAACCGGAACCTTCCAGTAAGTAGGATCACAGACTGTACAAGTACAGTAGCTCCTGCCGTGCGAGGATCCAGGTTTTAATACTCAAAAACCGGAAATAGTCCTCGTGAAAGCCTCCGTATTCAGGATTAGTTTCCTGTGGGAGAAATACTGAATCGTGATGAAAAATTCTATGCCTGATTATTTCAGGTATAGTTCTTTATTATCCCTTTTATACTACATTTGTTGCATTCTTTTGCAAACAATTTGTACATCTTTTTCATGCCCGTTTCAGTCTTATTTACACTGGCCTTTTGAGGACGTGTGAATTTTGTACTGTACTTCCTTTTATGAGAGATACCTCTTTATTTGACTGTAAATCCATTTCTTATTTGTGGAGCACGTAATATGTTGCCACGCTGCAAATCTCTTTCCTCGCCTGTGTCTTTTCTGCATTATTATATGCGGGCGTACAAAAATAATACTACACTACCCCTTCCACTTAAGAACGTAGGAGTAGTTCTTTTGTCCACATGTAAAATTCCTGTTGTTTTTTGTAAAACAGCAGAAAAAGCACCGACATCACTGTTATGCCCCTTGCGTACGCATCGATCAACCAGAACTCAAGTCTCTAATTCATGCGACCTGCATAATCCACTATCAATTTATGCGTACTCCAAGCGACTGCGCAGCTTGCTTTACCACGATGTCTTCTGTGTTTGACAACAACTGTTTTACGAGGTGTGGGACATCCTCATGTAGGTTTGACAACGGCTCCCAAGTGTAGTCGTTGAACTCGAATCCCTTGCAATACACCTGCACCTCATATTGTTTATCATCCATATTGTATCATATGGCCTCTAGTTTATGTACCAAATAGCCTTGTTCCATGTGTACGACAAGTGAAAGGAGCTCTTCTTCCATCTCCCTTTTCCTCCTTTGTACAACCTCATCATATTTTCATGAACTACCATTACTGTGCTATTGAGCATGTCCTCTACTTCGTACACATGTTCTGACAGCACCTTGACTACCGTCCGTGGTCCTTTCCATAATAATGTCATTTTATCACCTGCCATGTATTCCCGTCGTGCTATTACCACAAAATCGCCCGTCACGAATTTCGCCGCCTGTACGCCTTTTCTTCTTCTTCCCTGCATCACTTTTCTGTTGTCGGTTTGACGCCGCACTTTCGTTCGACTTCTTATGGATCCCGTCCATTGCCGCCCTTAACTTGTCGATTTGTACCAATTACTGCCCTTTAATCCACTAGATGGATTGTCTTTCTGCGCTTGGTCTTACGTCAAAAAATAAGATAGGATTATTTGCAGGGAGGCCTGTCAGAGAAGTGATATGTGCAATCCCCCCACGTTGAGGCGGGGGATGGTTAGGTATTTTCTGAACAAACTACACAACTTGTGTCCATTGGTTGGTACACAACTTAAATTCCGTAAAGAGCGCCCGCGTGGCTCTTAGAATCTCTCAATACCCCCTTTCTGCAGTTCCATTCGCCCATGGTGAACATGCCGTGGTGAAGTGATGTTTTACTCTTAATTCCTGACATCATCAACATGATGTACATTTTACCTGTATCCGCCACTCCCATGTACATAAAATCGAAATGGAGGAGTTCGTTTGGTTTGTCTGAGTGGAGGGCTTCTCCCCATGGGCGTGGCGTACGGTAACCAGCCTGTATGGCTAGACAATGTATACAAGATCTACAAAAAACACAGCCATCTTTCTCCATTGCCGTCCATGACACCCTTTTAGATATCTCTTAGTACGTTGTCTGTGTGCCGCGATGACCACCAGCTCCCATATGGCCAATAGTACAAATCCTTAATTGGAGGTCGGTATCTTCGTCAGGTATCCAAACTATATTTGCATTGTCTTTGTATGTTCCACCGTCTTTAAGACTCCATTTCTCTTTTTTCCCTTCATGTATGTCTTCTGAATTTCTTGTATTGCTTCTGCAATTGGCCATCGTAAATCGTCGTTCTCGAAAGGGGCGATATGTGCCACAAATATTGACGAAACTCGCGATGTATGCGCGGTATTGGTCGGTGCAGCCCAACGCGTCATCGAATCCGTCCAAACTTCTCATCACCAGTGACGTGTTCAATAACGTATTGCTCAGAGGCCAGTCTCAATGCCCACCGAAGAAAGTTGGACGCTGTATGCGATGAGATGCCCGTATTTTCTCCGTACGGATTAAATAGGTACAACAGATTGTTATGTTCTCTGAGCAATGAGAATTCGTTCGATCTCTGCAAGAACCAACTCATCCGCTCACAGGTGGTCATGATCGCAAATGCTTCCTTCTCAACTATTGACTAACGGCCTTGAACTCGCGCATATTTCCCTGATAGAAACTCTAGTGGCTCATGACGTCGCTCGATGTTTTTTATCCATGTCTTTTGGTGGAACTTATTTTATCATCGCGGGCCAGAAATCCAGCGATGCATCGCTATACAGGCACAGACGTTTAGTTTTATCTGGGTGGGATAGCGTTACTGCGTTTTCCCACGCATCTTTACAGGCAATGAATGCGTCAACATGCTGCCTTCCTCAACCTACATCTATCAGGCTTATTCGTTCTACCGCCTTCTTAGTGCGTTTTCCTTTCGCTTTGGCATAAACCGCCTCTATTACTGTCCACAGTGGCGCTATTTTTCGGAAAACAAGTGTATGGCCGTATGCATTAAATTTAGTGCACAAACAAACTGTTGCAACTCGGATCCCTTGTTGGGTACTTCCATTTCTTTCAGAAATTGTGAGCGGCACTGATCGAACCGTACCCCAGTATCCGAGATCACTCTTCCACACCAAACCACAGATGTCACTACAAGTCTACACTGTCGAATATGTCAGTGAAATCGAGCTAAATCATTATTGGGTATGTTACGCAAAATTTCTACAGCAAGGATTTTGATATGCAACTATGGAGTCTTTAATTCATATTGCTCGTTCTGTTTATCCTGCGCGCGCGTCGGTTACCTTTGCGAGATTGAGTCGTGTCCCTGATACAGCGATGTTTCTTGCGGTCCTGGGACTCTGAAGGTACGCTAATACCCCCTGTTACCTTTGATTGAACAAAACTAACTAGCAATCGATGGGATTACTATTGTTCCGTTGCCGAGTGTTTTTAAGCCATAGGCGATTAATGAATTTACTTTCGTTGTCTACGCGTGGTGTCGAGTTGAGATATCATTTCTGAAAAATGATTAATTCTAAAATGTGTCTACTTTTCTATATTGAGTTTTTCTTTCCTCATCCCTCTTCCGTATGTATACCATTCGGTTTCGTTACCGACGGCGGGGCTGGAATTAAATATAGAAACGTGTAAAATCATTAGCTAAAGAAATGTCAATACTGTGGTGGATAGCTAAGTCGGGTAAGTACAATGCAGGCCGGGTACCATATAGTGTATTGTGGAACTGTATTTCATTCCCTTGTTAATTGTGGTGTTTGTACTGCACGTGTTGGCCTTCTGATTGGCTGAGTTTGACAGTAAGGTATCGCTCCTATATTGATTTGGCTGTATTCGTGTGTCGGGTATGTTTCTTGGTCTTATACGCTCTTGCTTTGCTGTTGTCGTTTTCTTACCTGAATTTTGGTGCGTTTTGTCATCGCCGTATGTCTCCGTCCTCCTGCTTTCTTCGCCCATCATGGCGCCTGTATCGTCGTCCTTCATCTCGACGTCATTATCATCCTCATCACCATTATCGCCATCTCATCATAATTATCATCCTTTATCGTCGTATAATTTTGATCATCTCATCATCATCGTTTATTATCATTTCTAATCAAACCTAACCATCACCGTTATCATCATATTATTATCATCATTTGTTATGATTACCATTATCGTCTGATCATCTTCATCGTCTATGGTTATTATCATTTTATCATTATCATTATGCTCTTATTTCATATATGAACATCATCATCTGATCATCATTATGATATTTCATTTATCAACATCATCATCTAATCATCATTATCATCTATGATTATTGCTATTTCATTTATCATCATCATCATCATCTAATCATCATTGTCATTTGTCTACCTCTTTATGTTATTTCATACCATCTTCTTTCGTCGTTTAATCTCAGCAAAGGTCGCTCCTCTCCCATCGGCTTGTCGCACAAATTTCTGCGTGAAATTTCGATGACATTTTACATACACTTCTCAGGTTGCAACTTTAGATTGTGCTGCTGGCATTTCTTGAAGAATCGTTCCAAATTTTCGAGAAGCTGTTTCTCATTATTGGTATACATCAACAAATCATCCAGCCACAACAACATGTATTTATCCAACTCTCCCAACGTTTCCTGTATACTGGATTGGATGTGTGCCACGGCATTGTTTGTACCGTACAACACGCGTGCTGGCGTGTATACCCCTTCTGGCGTAGTGGAAGACTGGCAGTTGCGAGAAGATTGTTTCAATTCTAGTTGCCAGTAACCAGGGCTGAAGTCCAACGTCGCAAACAATTTAGGGCCTGCGACACGGTTGAGCTCGGAATCCAAATGCGGCAATGGCCATGTTGTTGGTAATGTAGATTTGTTCACCGGACGTAGATCAACCGTGAACCTGAACTTCTCCTGTCCTTCTTTTGGGATAATTAATGAGGGTGAGCACCATGTGGCGTTCGGGTTTCGGTATGCATGACCATTACTGACCAGCCTGTCTACGAAGTTCCATGACACGCTCTTGCTCTGGTGGATATTTTCGCACCTTCACTCTATTTGGTACCGCATCGTCTCTTAGCTGAATCTTCATTGTTGGAAGTCGATCCAGGTCCTGGTCGAAGCGAGATCCTCCATACGTCGTGTTAATCCGTGAATATCCGCCTCATCTTCTGTAATCCTTGTCTTGACATTCCGTCTTTCTTGGATTCTTCCACCATCTTATCCAACGCTTCTTTGACCAGAATCTCGTCTTCTTGTGCCAACTGGTGGCTAAGTAGTTGGCTGTCTCTTATCGGGTCTATTTCAACGTCTCCGTGAGGGACACTTCCCCTTTCAGGCTTCCTCGACTATTTCTAGAAGATGATCCTTGACAACTTACTTCCCCCTTCACAAGACTGCCCGACCGTGGAACACTCCATATTGTTGAAGTTTTCGCTTACTGCCTCCAAGTGCTCTATTTCTTCAAATCCTAAGACTCTCATCAAAAAGAAACCGAGAAGCACTTCCTCCATATCTCTTTCAGAAACCAACCAAAGGACATTTCTCAATTTTAAAGGACCAACGGATAGTTTTAATTCAACGCTGAGTTTGTCTTTGCGTCTGACCTGCACGTTCATTCCCTCACCTTGCACCTCAGTTGATATATGTAGGGGATCTTTTAATGTATGAATCGAGACAAAAATCCCCTCTTTGCCTAATGCCTTGAGCACTGATTCAGGTAATACTTTGTCATCGGAATCTATTTCTGGTAAGGCTATGCGTCGCACCCCCATTCCAAAATCAGCTTCCAAGCGTCCTTTCGGCATTTTTGTTTTAATCGACATTGTTTCTAGGCCATCTAAACTTTTCGTACAAGGCCTACTAATAGTAGAACTGTTCTCACCTCTTTTTTCGCTTGTCTGCTTTCTTTTGGTATAACTCAACTCTGAGTTCTGGGCTTGTGTTCGTACAGTCTTTTAGATAGTTCCTACCACCAAATCTAAAGTTCCAGCATTCCGGAAGCTGTTTAACTTGCTTAGTATGCTTCTCGCTACTGCTTCTGGTACAAAATGGCTTACTTGGTCGTCCATTTCTATTTTTCTCTCCGATACTTCCGGATCATTGGGAGATTTCATCCTCGAACTCGACACAGTGCACGGCCCTTAGTGTCACATGCCGCAAAAAAGCTTTCCAGTCTTTCTTAAGTCCGAGTACGCGAAAAGTAAATCGACCTCAGCTCTTTTTTGTAAAGAGAACGGTATTATTGCGCCCACAGTGTGATTGACCGGCACTTTTGGCTTGTCTTGGATCACCCAATTGAAATCATTTTTTTCTTAATAGGGTGGCGTAATCAGAGAATAAAATGACTATTCTCTGTTCTCCATCCTTCTCATCCATTTTCATATGTAACTGCTTCTTTACTAGCTTATCTTCCGCACTCAAAACCCAGGAGGTTTTCTTCGAGTCTACGTGTCCTTCCAGTCACGCTTGAAATATTTTTTCTGGTATTTGACTTACTGTCTCTATGTCTCCACCTAATTGACCAATATCTACCAAATCCTCCAGTAAATCCTGCTCAATTGATAAACTTAGGGACACCGGCCTCGAAGTCGTGCCTTCCTGCTGGTCACGTTCGAGAACAGTGCGTTCGTATGCCTTGCGATTTAAAATAAAACTCCTAAAATTCTCCGTGCCCAGAGAGGCTAGTTCTGGATGGGAAAATGGTGCCACTAGCGGTAGTGCCTTTGCCGCCAATCCCATTCTTGATTTTTCCATTGTTCAAAAGTTCCTCGCTGAGCTTCGTCACGTCACGCTCCTCGATTGTAATCTCGAGCTATTTTTAAAATTCGAATTATCCTTAGCTGGAACCTTCCGGCAAACAGGATCACAGACTACACAAGTACAGTAGCTCCATCCGTGCGTCGATCCAGGTTTCAATACTTAAAAGCCTAGGGCATCTTCATATATATTTCCTCTCGTCACGGGCTTAGACCTGGGCTTGGAACTGAACGAAGAAAAAACCAAAAGTACCATTCCTTCTTTAGTTGTTTTCTCCCCTACTGTTGTATTAATTTGACCTATTTGTCAAAACGATCGGATATTTCAAATTATCGGTCCCGCTTTGCGGACTGATGTCTAATTGACCCTTGATTGTCGACGTATGTGGTTGAATGTCATTTATTTCATCCAACACTGATGGTAATGGTTATAACAATATTGATTGATTGATTTGGGTTTACGTTCATGTTGCCTCTAGTCATCAATTAATGGGCTCCATAATACTCTTATCAACCTCAGTGAAAATATACATAAAAATGGCGAAAATTAACATGATTGCTTCAACTGATTCTCAGTCATTTCCGTGTCAATCTACTTGAACGGTAACGAGAGAGCTACATTGGGAGATTTATGTACAGACTGAAATGAAATCATATTGGCTGTCGGTTCTGTAATGGATGTTTAGTATAATTTTGTTCATTAGACGTATTATAATGCTCTTTATCTTTCCATTAGGCAACGAATCGTCCATTATTCTTTTCCAAAAATTGATTATGTTGCCTAAACGTAACATAAATTTCATTCGAGATACAAGTACTCCTTATTTGTACATACCTCGTTCCTTGTGACGGCTGACGTCAGTAGGAAACCATGTCATGTCAAGTTGCTTCTGATACGAAGTATGAACTAAATACTCTAGAAGTACACAAGTGTACTAATATACTGGATATGAGTAACAAAAATGAGGCATAGTGTACAGATACTCTGTGTGATTATTGGTAACTGAAAATTGTTACTTAGCTGCCCTACTCTATTTCAACAGCGAATCACTTGGGACATGGCTATAATGTCATGATAAATTATATTAACTTTTATTATTAAAATATTAGCCACCTTGCGAACAAGCACTTCGAAAATCAAATCCTGTCGATTCCGTCAGGCAAAATCTTTATTTTATTGATGGTACTGTAAGAAATGTAATAAATGTAACAAAACAATAAAGATAATAAACCTAATGCTTATTGTTATGTCAGTATGCTAATTGAGATGCAACGATCTGCGATCGCTTCTATGGTCAATCTCTGAGTCTCGTATCGCGATGTGAAATCGTAGCACTTGCTCCCTAGGGTACCAAACGTGCTCGAGATCTGAAGATACGCTATTATCCCCCGCCGTCTTCTGCAGAACATAATACAGTAATCAATCGGTAGGATTAATCACACTCTGATGCTGGTTATTCTCCGGCCGAAGGTAGCGGTTGGGTGTTCTTTCGTCTACCCTTGTTGCATAAAACCGATTTTGAGGCAATTCTAAAATGAATATTATCGTCTAAAATGTGTCTGACTTCATTTATTGTTTCTGTATTTTCCGACATGGAGTAATAAGTATGCTGGACTCGAGATCGATTTCATTTCGTCGTTGTGAGTACACGTGTGAGGTGCTACTGTTATTAAGTAGATAATTTGATTTTTACATAATCAGTATATGAAATAACACGTGTGTCAGAAGTAGTGGATAATCACTAAATGCATAATATTGATAAACAGTTATTCGGTTGATACAGTATAATGGCTGTTAATAGTTCATTGAATACCGTTGATAATAGTTATTCAAGGTACTGTGTGATGTACATTTTTGTATGGTACCCTTGCTTCTTGACACTGTAATAATTCTTTTTACCCTTATCGTGTCACCCAGAATCATCACATTTTGCTTTTTCTATGGGTCCTTCTTAGTTTAATGTTCTACTGTTCTGGTTTCTTATACCGTCGTCCTTGTACCGTCGTCTTTATACCGTTGTCTTATCGTCATTTTCATATCACAACATTATCATCCTCGTCTTCATCTCGTCATCATAATTGTCATCTCCTCATCGTCATCTTCATAATATTCATCTCTTCATCATCGTCCCATTTCATCTCATCATCATTGCAACATCACGTTATCATCACACCGTCATCACACGAACGTGTCATATCGATGTTGATGACATCGACAAATACCATGTAGTTGAAACCGAAATCTCAATAGTACTGTACCTAATAGATCGTTTTGGAAACGAAAAATAGGTAAATTTGTGGTTATTTTGTGGTACCGGCGCAAGTGACATGGCACAAATAACCACAATTGATGAAATATCCATTTCACCAAAGGCTGGTTTCGACAAAATATCCATGACTTCGACCCTTAATATTCGTCACATCAACCAAAAAATGATACGTAGCCTCTGTTGTTGAATAATTGTGTTGCATTGTCAAATTTCCGAAAAAGGATGGTATTTTCCGCTTCGGCGGCGTGAATGTTTGGTTTCTTTCATTCTTCCCAATCGTACAGAACGGTCCCCACACTCACCGTACGTAAAATAGAAATTCCATTCGTCCCTCTCAATGTAGTGAAATTCACTCCAGGAGAGGAGGTAAAGGTACATGAAAGGGATTTCGAGGACCATCCTTCCGCCGGAGTGTGTCTTGGCGATAAACTCAATTCGGCATTTTACTCCACCTAAAGGGGAAGAAATAATTTTTAAACTTTGTAGGTGACTTGGTCATTGATGGCCGCGGAGTGTCGAATCAGCGGCAAATTGAAGGTCACCGGGTACGCTTGGCTTAGATCAGGGGTTATCGGGATTGGCGAGAAAGACTGTGCGGTGCTACTTTTTGTCAGTTTTCTTCTTCCACAGTTAGTGAACAAGCGAGTCCCTCCCAGTTCTGGGTCCGAAACTGGAGGTTATTATCACGCGGAATGCACAAGGAGATTATATTTGCTACTAGAGACAGGGTTAGCCACCCTAGTACGTGATTGAGTCAAGTTTCCTTTCTTCGGTTGTATTGACTTATTGAGTTCAATTGTTGCTGATGTCCGCGTATTTCTTTCCTTTGTAAAACGTCAACCTTTTTATTAATAATTAGTTATTCCTATTGGGATCTGATATTTATATCAAATTCAATAAGATAGATAAATATAATGACATGGGTGGTTACAAAATATAGCGCAGTTCTAATTTATAATTTTCTCCAACCTGGGATAACATACACGTGTTGTAGTATACGTGTTAAGATGCGGGTTGTCTTATGTTGCCATGGATTGTAATATACTATATAATTAGTAATGATCCAACTGTTCAATTGTATGCAGATATCGAATAACTACAATGTATGTGATGGTATGGTGATGGTATTATTGTAACTGTGACATGGTTTCTACCCTGGTATGGGTATCGACTGTATCCCGTATACATTTTCAAGTTACCAGTACACGTACTGATTATATACATGTGTAGCCAGCAGCCGTTTTCTTTTTGTATTATACCATTTTCCTTCTTGTCGTTTTGCACACTTTTTATTCTCACTCGTATCACCTTTCCGTAGATCACCCTGCTTTTCTCAACATGTTCCTTTTTGACGTACGACGTCCTTCCCCTTATATTATGGTCTTCCCCATTGTTCTTTTCTTCGTTTTGGTCGTAGTAGTTCTCAGTCGTTTATCATCATTGACTCGTCGTCTATACTTTATTGGTTCATCAACCTTTTCATCTACTTTTCATCGTTCTTCATCATCTATTATGTCCGTTCGTCATAATCTATTATGATTTTATAATGTCTTCTTCTACTACTATCCTGCAACTTCCTCACCTCACTAACATCATCTCTACTTTATGATCGTGTTACGATTAATTGCACCATATAACCCCCTCTTCAAGAGCAAGAGACAATATGTAAGCCCAGAATGGTTTCATAGTTGAAATTCCGCATCAAAATTTTCAAATTGGTTCCTCATTTTGGTAATCCGACCGATTCTCCATTAATTCGTGCCGTATCCTAAGTTTCGTCATTCGACGTTTTTGCAGTACCTGAATTTATCCGTACGTTTCCTTACTTAATCACCATCAGTTGCGTCGATCCTCCAACTGACCCTGTAGAGTCATCAGTGACAACCGCTACCGAAGAAATTCGTGTCTCTATGAAGTCCGTAGTCGAAGCTACGTCACCTGTCAATTCGCCGTCCGTCCCTGTAGGATCTCCTACGGCCACATCCTCAGAGAAACTCGACCAGTCTGCATATATTGCAGGTATGCTACCCGAATGAACACGCGCTATGGATGCCCGTACTCCTGTGACTGTTGAATATTCTAATCTAACTCCACAGGTCGTGGAGGTAGACTTAACGAAAAGTGATGCCAGAAGACAGACCAGAGTTTTAGATGTAACGAGCAAGA
Source organism: Odonthalia washingtoniensis (assembly GCA_032358235.1). Taxonomy (NCBI): domain Eukaryota; phylum Rhodophyta; class Florideophyceae; order Ceramiales; family Rhodomelaceae; genus Odonthalia; species Odonthalia washingtoniensis. Next base: position 7,182 of record JAULBU010014201.1, on the reverse strand, counting down.
CCTACCGGGTGCCAATCGCTCATGACGACGCCGGTCCATTTGACTCCCAGAGATTGAATAGGGCTGTTCCGTACTTCGACAAGACGGCTGTCTTGGATGATTCAGTAATTCCGAGTTGCGGGTCTAATGTATTTCTTCCCGTGGATATCACATTATCATATATTCAAGGTGAGTCCTGCATCACCAGGTTTGTTGCTACGACCACGATTTGAGAGTTGGTCATGGATGTATTGTCATGGGTGCTTTCATTCCCCATAAGTTTAAACGGAATACTCAAACTCCTTCATCTCGGCATCACCATTATTTCGACCACCAGCACCGCTCGATGGGATACGGTCATCTCCGTCATCACTGTTATTACCGGAAGCAGTACCAACCCAAACATTTTGGGCAGTGTCTAAATTGAGACCCAACGGGTGACCCTCCGGAATCGGTGCAAGTTGCCGAGCGGAAAACGCTTCGCGTCCACCTCGGCGATGGCGTGACGAGCGAATGGATCTAAATACAACCAATCAGCCCCGGGACAAACACTCCCGGGTGAGTTATCATCCTTTTTCTCAACACGTGTATGACACGTGGTCGACTATTGGATAAAATCAGTGCGCTTCATCACTCGTAGTAGACCAAGTTACTCGTCCACATTCTCTTGGTCTCAACGGATTGGTACGAGGTCAAACTTCCGACTGAACGAGATCGTGTGAGGCGAAAGGGCCCAAAGCCGTAAATGATCATATACTTCCTGCATAGATAAGGCCACAGTTTTAGTCACCATCTCCGTGTACGTAAAAAGCCGCCACCCCTATCGGGTTCTTTATGCATCTCCGACCAAATGTACGAATGACATGGAGGAAATTCAGCATGACAGCCCCTAGGGACCTCAACTCGTCCCCAGTTTTTAATAAGCTTTACTCAACCGTTATTTCGCTTGTTTGGGCGGAGATGATGATGCGTCACGCACTGGTGCGGAACCGTCAAACCATACGTAGAGCAAAAACCACGTTCATCCCTAACCTGGACCTTCGAGTAAGCCGAATCCTTTCTGAAGTAACTTAAATCCGCCTTCACCCAAGATTTAGTAAACAAGATCGCTGTATCGGCCACCAATACTTTAATTCTCACCAGCCCTCGAACATCTCGGATGAGACACAGTGTAATTTATCAACATACTATATCTCCCCTCTGGTACGATAGAGGAACAAGTCAGCACAGATATCGTCCAGAAGTGGTGTAAATGTGATGAAAGGGTTCAAATTTCCATGAGCAGCCTTAGGTTCTCGTGGACCTGTTTATAGAGATGCTGGTCCTTCTTCTGCAATTGAGTCTAATCCGCCTCAAGAGCCGGGGAGCTTTGGTGTTGGTTCCTACTAGGACACTTGGATGGTCATACAGTTCCTCTTTGAAGCTGTGGGTGACGATCGTTGCCTCACTGGGAGTTGGATTGAGCTACGCGGCATCTCCTCTGTCGCCTTTCCTAGGTTGGATCTAGTTTCTTTGTTTCCACCATTATTTCAATTCGTGTAAGCTATTTGGCTGCCTCTTTTAGAGTTTAAAGGTTTTACGTACTCACTTAGAGTGTTGAATTAAAATAGCGTTATGTTGTTATGCCCATCCACTTATTTTGGTTTAATGTCTCCGGCCTTTGGCTGTTATAGTAAATCTCAGGGTAGGTGTTAGCCTTCATTTCCTCATAACTGAGTCGGTGGGCCAGTTTGGTACTACGAATTTGCATTCAGAATTGGCACGTACAAACTTAGTTCGGAAGATACAAACAGACTAATTGAAGTTGTGACTTGTTGTTCCAGAAGAGGTATAGAGGTGAATGACCATAATCTCAGACCATCTCTTTAGCATGAAATATTTCCTAACCGATAAATTGGGATTGTGAGCGTTCAAGAATGTGAATTCGGTAGTTGAAAATGTAGTTACGGACGTTTAGTTCAGGCTTATCGGCGCCAATGGATCGAATGTAGGCGACAGTGTCGGTCTTGGGACTCTGAAAAGTGTAAGGGTTCGTTCCAGTAGCCACTCCCTCCTTACAGGTGGGTTTTGTCGTATTGCTGCCGTACGGATTAAAATGCAGAAGTTTGGTAGTAAGACTAACTGGAATGCGGTAGTTTTCAACACGACAGCATTAGTTGTAGTTGAATTCATCTGGGCCGTTGGGAACCATTTGGTGTCAAGGTTAACCGCCTATATTTAATCGTGACGGTTGAATATCAACATTTGGGGCGGGGGAAGTTTGGATATTAGGTTCGCGTGCCCCTGGTTGGGATTTTTTTTCAGTCCACCAGAAAATTGTGTGTTGTGCGAGAGGTTTTGTTGGTTTTCATTGTGTGTATGTCTTTCCAAAAATGTTCTGTTGGTGTTACCGCTTGCAATGTGGGGAGATATGTACCGTGTTGAAAGAAATTGATGTGTAGGAAGTTTGCGTTGGGTCTCATTTCGAAGTGATCCGTTTGGTTTGTTGTTCGACAACTGGTGGAGATATCAATTCTGTCTCTCCGATGGAGAATGTGGTCCTGCTGGAGTCTTTATCCGTTGCAGTTGGTTTGTTCGTCCGGTCTTGTCTATGTCGTTGTCATTTTGACGGCATGTAACTCTAAACTGAATAGTGATTGAGTTGTATTCACTCCACAAAGAGTATTTTGATAGATCGGCACACCAAATGTGAATTATCGGCCACTGAAATCGTTGTGATAATTTTTGAGTAAAACTTTCTGTAATATTGTTGATTTTTGTTGATTTTGTTGATTTTTGGATTATTTTTGTGGTTGTGCGTACAGTAGGCTTGTAGTGTTGGGTTTTGATACTTTGGGTGTCTGAGATGACTCGTTTTGCAGTTCATTCGAAGTGCTCGCTTGTGTCATTTAATGCTGAAATCCATGGCCAATTTCCAGTTTTTCTTACATTTTTGGTACTGGTGACCAGTTTTAGGGTTTTATTAATTATTTATACCGATTTTATCCGGCGATTGAGTTGTGTATATCGTCTGGAGACTCAATCTTCTTCTGTTCATAGCAGCTCCCTAACTTTTCTCTCAGAGGGTGCCTAATGGGATCCCAGGTATCATCATACGGTGTGTAGCCGTACCACATGACTGTATAATTTATCCCTTCTATTTGTGCGTTAGGGTTCTTTTCAACAGTGTCGATGCCTTCGTCTACTATCCTTCCAATGACTATTCTTCTGTTCCTTACGACGGTTAGTCATTACCTTTCTCATCATGTAGCTCTGTTTCCTCCCTTGGGGTTGGTTCATCCCCTGTTTCTTCCAAATTTATGTCATCTTCAGCGGTTTCTTGTTCAGTTGTTTCTTCTTTTTCACCCATTGGGGCTGTTTCATTTTCTGTTGGTGTTGATCGCTGAACTTCTAATGAATTACGTTTATCTGGTTTGTTCTTCTCTGTGCTTCCCGAGTGTTCAAATATACCAGTGCCGGGTATGTGTCAGGGGTTATTTATTCTTCCTACAGTCAACGTATGACTTGTTAAATCTCCTCTAGACTTCATGGCTCGGGTGACAGGACTACACGCAATCATGTTACTCTCTCAACCCATCTGTTGGGTCGGGCACATTCCGTTACGTCTCTCTGTCATTACAGTTAGATTTTTTTCTCGCAAAGACATCGTAATTTCATTCCATGTTTGCGGTGATATTGGTGCTATAAAATGGAAAACTTTATGTGGCATTTACATTGCTTCTCTACAAGATAAATTGCGTCTCGGTTCACATTCACGGCGTAAGTTATTCGAATTATTGTGGTACGTATTGACGACTAGAGATCTAGTTTCAAGGCATTACAATAGATATATATATAAAGTGTTGATAAGTTATTGATCGTTTTGTTCCGGGATGGAAGTACAATTAAGCGAACGGTGTGAATGGTGTAAGTACTTTTAAATGTTACTGATAACTTGGTAACATTGCACTGAATTGCATGAACGCCAAACAACACACAACCAGTATTGTTCCATTTGGAATGGCTTTTTAGTTTGATGAACTTTGAAATCGAATTTTTGATTCGTCTTTCACAAAGTTAACAAAGTTCAATGCTTGAAAAAGATCAACATTACCTTCATTGCGACGTGTACGTCTCAAAAATTTTTTTTTGCCTTGTATTTCCTTCATTTATATCTCGCAATCTGCATACATCGTACGCATATATTTATGACCGGTTCCCCTCTACGGCTGCGGGTATATCGCAGCTCATTTCGCGGATGGGATGCAGTGGCGATAAAAATGGGTTGTATATATATATATACTGTTTTTTGTCAAAATGTCTGTAATCTCTATCCTTCATCCCATCCGCTCTACACCTGCAGCACGTTTTTCTGGGGTGCATATACCATTTCATTGCGATAGGAATGTTCCGTTGTTCCGTACAGGCATTGCACTAACGGAGATGTTATTTTGCGTTCACCGACGGGAAAAGAGAAATGAGAAATGAGAAATGACAGGAAAGTACGGTGGTGTTTTGTTTTGGGGTATGAGGAAAGGAAAGGAAAGGAAAGGAAATAGGCGTTTGGGAATAGTTTTGTTTGTAATTGGTTGTGTTTATGATGTGTGTGAGTGTAACAAGAAAAAATATACAAACAAAAGGAATTAAAAATATTCCATTTGCCATGGTACTGTTTAATACAATATGTAAGCAGAATCGTTTGGTGTGTAATGGCGTTAAGAGTATATAATAGAAGGCATGTAAGCAGACGAGTGTTGTAAGTATAACAGTACGTCAGCAATCGGACATTCGAATTGATGATGGCGGCGCCATACATTTTTGAGATTTTATTTTATTTTTATATTTTTGTGCGATTATTATTAATCTCCTACTTACTGTAATTTTAATTCCAAACTAACCAAAACAAAACCTAACCAAGAACCACAACAACAGAGAAATGGAAAGTGCGGTTTGTGTGATAAACGACGCGGCTGCCGCCGTCGGAAACATCCAATGTGAAATGCTTGGACACGTTTTGCTTTCCATTGGTTGCTGACGTGTACTGATTGGGAAATGTTTTTTTATGAGAAAGAGAGAGAGAGAGAGATGGAGATGGAGATGGAGATGGAGATGGATCGCGGAAATGAATGTTTGGTAGATTGGATTGAAAATAGTTTTCAAGGACGGTTTGGTTGGTTTAGGTTTGAAAAAAGCTACGGTTTGTGTACGTGAAATTGGGAGTTGTGCAGACCAACAAAAGCAATCAATGTATTGTATGAGGACAGACTTTTTTTTTTTAATTCAGTTTCCACGGCTTGCTCGCCGCCGCCCAAACACCCAACCATGACGTCAGCGTTTGTCATGTCAGCAAAACGCAACTTTTTTTTTACTTTATTGGTTTTGTACAGTGTACACGCCGTATATGAAATTGAAAACGTCAGCAGATTCTACTGTAGATATATAGTGAAGTTCACTCAAGTTCAAGTCCAAGTGAGGTGAAGTGGCGTGCTGAGGTGCTCTGCGCTGCGCTACGCTACCCTGAATTGAAATGAGGTGAAGTGACTGATTGAGTGAGTGAGTAAGTGGGTGACTTTTCCCTCCATTCCATTTATATACCCCGACACACTCTACCCAAGACTTGTCTCTTCTTTCTTTCTCTTTCTCTCTTTCTCTCTCCCTCTCTCCCTCTCCGTCTCTCCCTCCCTCTTCTTTCTTTCTCTTTCTCTCTCCCTCTCTCTCTCTCTCTCTCCCTCCCTCTTCCTTCTTTCTCTTTCTCTCTCCCTCTCCCTCCATCCCTCTTCACGGCGCGCTTAGTGATGACGTCTTTCCGAGCGTCCAACTCGCCGCCATCAACCCCGCACACAACCTCAAACAAGAACCGCCGCACTGTCGAGAAGCAAATGAAGCGGAATGAGAATCGAATCCGAGCATTGGAACTACTTGTGGACCATCTGTCTGAGGAACTCACACGACCGAGCACAAGCTCACCTCACTCTCCGCGCACGCCTCGCACCCCCCACGTAACCGACCGACCATCCAAATAACCAAAATCAATACCTCAACCATGCCCACCCAAGCCCGTGAAAGCCATGTAAAACAACAAGCAACATGATTTGGAAGTTGAAAGTTAATATTCTCGTTAAAAAGTCTTTTTTTTTTATTTTTTTTTTTAAATCCTTTCTTCCTCAACAAAAAACAACAACCTTGTTAAAATTGACTGCTTCCCAACACCAACACCCCCTTCCTTAGTGCAATAAACAATTTTATTATTATCCACTTATTTTAAATCCGCTCTCATTTTGATTCTCCCCGTATTCACTTCTTAATCAGATGCCCCATTGCAGAACTTTGCAAACAATCAACTCCCATCATAACGCTTCATGCAGTTTATTCTAATATTATTTTAACCACCAATCCGTTAGTAAGTAAGTAAGTAAGTAAGTAAGGAAGGAAGGAAGGAAGGAAGCGGAGCGGAGCGGAGTAGACGATAACCGGAAGATACTTGTTTTCTTCGCCTTTCTCCAACAACCAACTCATACCATAATCTCGTGAATATCGTGCCCGTCTATACCTGACTCACTTTTAATTTATTCTTTTTCTTTTTTCTCGAACAAACACCGTCCCGTACAAACTTTCTAGCACCAAATTTTGGCACGATCATCTCAATTAAATTCAAGTTAATTTATGTGCCGAGAGCTGCGCTTGTTCTGCGTCGTCGACACTTCATCTAATTTTTCTAACGGTCCCTTTTTCTAAATTGTTGAGCATTCTCTTCGAATATGCTGCCCCCGCCCAATAGTAAACGCTTGTTCAAGAAATTTAAAAAAAAATTGTGGCGAATTCCCATCAAAACTTCACGCTATACCTTTCTACATCGGCTGCGTGTTTATTATTGGAGAGCCACAACAGACACAACTCGTGATGTTGTGCGTGGAGAAGAAGTGCTACAGGTGAAATATATATATGAACGGCCATAGTGAGCTAATATTATTCAAATGCCACTCTACATATTATGTAGAGACATATTATGTAGAGTGGCATTTGAATGTTAACGTGTTAACGATATCTCTGATTTTATTGATCGCTTTGGTGATCATGGCTTTGTATGGAGTCCTAGTTCGACAATATTATTTTTTTTCAATTTTTCCACACAGTCATTCACTTCAGGAGGTAAGTCACCTCTGTGTCAACTTTCAACGTTTTTGAATATACATGTAGTATGTAAGTTGCTAGAGTAGTTTACAG
>JAULBU010014190.1:8963-21909 GCA_032358235.1 Odonthalia washingtoniensis | reverse complement strand
TACTACTACTACTACTACTATTACTACTACTACTACTACTACTACTACTACTACTACTACTACTACTACTACTACTATCACTACTACTATCACTACTACTACATCTAATATGTACTACGACGACTACCATTAATGATCATGATTATCAGTAGTAGTAGTAGTAGTAGTACTACTACTACTACTATATTTCTTTTTCTTACATTTATCTCGTGGATTACGTCTTGCAACATCATTTCGCATTACAAGATGTGCCGTACGTGAAGGGAAAGCTCATTTCGAACAAATAAATTTCATTTACTATAGCAACAATTGAAATCATCTTATTAATAGTAAGATTTATTCATTACATGCCAATAGATACTACCTCTGCAAGTACCATCATACATATGTATATCGTGATCACTTTCGTTCCTAGTCGTAAAGGATTCTGGATTTTATATCATGACAACTTTTCATACATAATACCCGTCCAACAAACAGCTGGCAGTCAAAGTCCTTGTCTCTGAAAATCGTTATTACTTATTCGACTGGTTTCGTACGAGTGAAACCCTCCAAGAAGCACAGCGACACTGCAAGATACCGAACCAATAACTCCGCTCGTACAGAGTCCAATTCCAATGAGGATTCCTCGTTTTCGGATGATCTCGACACGCCGTCATCTTGGATGCTCATTTAACGTTTTTCCTAATGGGGCTGATAGTAAAAAACAATGAAACGGTCTATTAAAAGATGGCCTTGAACTACCAATAAGAGTGTTGTAGTCCCAATTATTGTGGAATTGAAAACGAAAGGTCAATTGACTAGGAACAGTTGTGGACGACGAAAAATTTGGGACTCCTGATTACTGAATTTCAGTTGTATATTTGCAGCAATATTATCTTGCGTATACAATTGATTATAACTAATCTTTTTATATATTTGCAACTCGAATCGTTATTCTAATTATTTCAATTAATGCACTTTGGCAGATGACATGGAATGAACTTCAAAGGTTTTCGGAGACAGTTAACCCTATCTCTGCATTCGATCATACAATAATATGATCATATTACTGTATGATATGAAAAATCAACAATAAGTTTCTGATTTCTTACGTGTGAATCTTTTTCTTCCCTTTCCGTTTCATTTTGGGAATAATACCCTAAATTCCCACCGATTCTGTGCTGTAATATCCTAATTTTCACTAATTTTCACTGCTGCAGTGGCTTCATTTTCCATTTATTCGCAACTTTTGGCGCAGAATCCACACTAGGGAGTCGGAACGGTTTCTCCTTTTCACTCATGAATGAAGGAACCGTTCAAACTTTCGGACAATGGAAGACGTGAGTCATCTGAACTCACATGTAAACAACTAACAATTCAACCATGGTAGTATAACATATCCATCCCACGACGCGTTTCAGGTATATTTAGCTTTCTCCTTGGTTTTCACATTCATCATTGACAAAAGTCCTGCTTTGACCATCATCATATTCGCTTTCCTAACGCTCCTTTCTTTTCTTCTGAAACAGTATCATGTGATCATTTACGACTTCGATCTCCGCATCGGATACTATCGGTTCAAACCCCATAATTCATGAAAAGTCGAAAGTAGTAGGACGAGGTATGTTCATTTAATTTCATCTTTTTCCAAACGCTATCAACACTGAATGCTATTACAAATTTACCAATCACTTCCCACTTTTATATTTCGTACAATCAAATTGTTTAGGTTCGTAACATCGATACATGATGTTGCGATCTTAAGTTTTATTGGATAACAACCGAATATTTCATTTAAGGTACCCGTACCTGTTGTGCATAATATGTCTTTGGTAAGTAGCATTTTCGATTTTGTTTTTGCGGCTTACTTCGCTATTTGTAGTACTAACGAATGAACTTTTTCTTTATCCTTTCAATTAGTTTCAGAAACAGATTTATGGTGTTCATAATGTCATATCACTGATATCACATATGCGGTATGTAGAATTTTCAGTTTCTGTCTTGTTATTTTCCTTACTACTTTTACTCTGACGTAGAGAACATCTTTCGTTTCCCTTTTGATGGATTGAAATAACAGTTCCTTTCATTTTTTAACATTACTAAACTATTCTCTACACATTTTATCATATCTTTGTGCGTTTATATTTTTTGCATAGAGCGATATGGTATATCATTATATGCCTATTTCTATATCGTCATACGTGCATACATATAATTATATAGAAATAGGCATATAATGATATACCATATCGTTATATGCAAAAATAGATAGAAGCACAATGCATATCAATGCATAATTTAATAAATATTTCTCCTTTTTATAGCATATACACTGTACTAGAAATTTTTCATATTGCATCTGTTCCCAGTTTCAAACCTAGATTACATCCACAAAATCTTCTTTTTGCGCAGATTCCTATGCAGTTACACTACCGGTCTCTACATAATTTGCAGATATTGGGCAAGTTTGCACAGAACGTTCTGCACTTCTTGCAGATAACTTTTCAGTTCACATTCATAAAAATACAGTGTATTAATCTAAACGTCACTGAAATCATTCACGTAACTACTGTATCCGAAGATCCGTTACTGACAAATCATTCACTGTTCTTCATAAAATGTTGGTCCATTGCGTAGTACAAATACAGTTTACTACATATTTTGAACAAACTGTATAATCTTGTACTGCACAATTCTTCATGTTACTTATGATTTATATGATGGTGTACTCCATGTTTGTTAATTTTTTGAAGATACTTTTCAAGTTAAAATACACTGTACTGCAAGGAAATTAACCGTGCAGGGTAGAAAACATACAGTACACTGCACGTACTGCAGTATACAAACCACGTAAACTACGGCATCCTACACAATCAACAGATTATGGCCCATGCTATATTAACAATACCGAGAATTCAGTAGCTTATTTTCTAATTTGACTGCCTTTTCTTCCGTACACCGCATTTTCAGGTCCTAGTTCCCCTATTAAATACATACGAATTCCAATGGAATAGTGAGCGTTTGCATGCATGCCGAAACTGCGGTAAATGGAAGGCAACATTCTTTTCCGAAGACACTGACGGAGTCCAACCCTGAATGCACTCGTCCCAAGAAGGTGTCTGAAAAACCCTTAGCATCCGAACCCGCCAGCTGGATCTCCTGGCTGTAAATACCATTCCTGTCAAACGGGTTTCCGACCAAGCAGCAGAACATGGACGTATAAAAACTGCGTGTAACTAAGAGTTTGCTGTTGGAGACCTCGTCCTCGTTGCTCATAGATCGGCGATGAACAACATCTTGAAATGGTCAGCTTTCAAGTCGCCGTACTACGGAATGTACAACATCGTCGTCGCTCCCCATCCTCGCTACGTGATGAACTCTCCATATGGTCTAGTTTATCGGAAGTATACCCACGCTAGACGTCTTATTGCATACATAGGACCCAGTTTTGAAGCTACCCATGAGTACCATCAATCCACCAAGACACAAACTGGTATTCACATGCATTTTTATTTCCCCTTCACACATTAAAGCTTCCTTTCGTATATTTAACTGCCGCCTAAAAAGAAAAATAAAAGACAAAGACAAGCATTCTTTTGGAATATAAAGCCCCTTTACATAATAACAATTCTCTATGGTACACTAAAACAACTTCAATTATTATTGACTCCTATCCATTCTTCAAGCGCTTCTTGTCGCGTCCGCGAGATCTGAGGTGAGCTTTCCTAGACGTCTCTTCTCGATGGACGGGCATATTAACTACATTAAATCTATCAAACTCGTCGAAATACACTGGGGTACATTCGCCCCAATCAATACTTCCTCGGTCTTTATCGGTTTCCTCGCACCATTCCACCCCTAGACCTAATTTATATCTGATTGGTGCGGGCCATCGAAGGGGTGATAGCAGCTCCACGAAGAAAGCACTTAGCATGCGACTCAACTTCCTAGATGCGCACCTGAAGCCCGTCATGAGTGGGGTATATGCACAGTAAAGGTATATGAACGCATATGAACGCAAGTTGTTGAATGTGGTAGTATGGGTTATAACGCGGATGAACGTTAACGCAGGTTGAAACTTTCCGTATTTGAAAGGTACGAGAGTAAAACGCGTCAGTGAGAACCTCCTCGGGCGTCGGTTTTAAGAAGGGGGTAGTGTAGAGTCCGAAAATTTCCGGTATACACATAGGTCAATTAGTTGCCCCGTACTGGAACTGTAATCAGTTACGAGGTAGAGATCACTGTGTAGTGATAGGTATGGAAGGGTATTTTCAATGTCAATTTTTGTATACATAATGTTTGCGAACCGTTACAAGTTTGTGTTTGCACTTTCCTATGGAAGAAGCAAACAGTCTTGTTAACTCTGCTCGAAAATAAAATTTAAAAATAAGATAAATCAGGGGAAAGATCATCAAAACATGGTCAACACGTCAGTAAATTAAAATTGCGATCCGTTCCAAAAACGCAGCAATCTGAACGAAAAAAGGTAAGGCGAAAACATAAAGTTTGAAGATGGAGACTAACAATAATTACATTTTTTAGTGCCCAAATGCGATATCAGCGATTAATACCACATTCTCGTGTAAGATTTGCGGTTCTACTTATGTGAAGGATGAGGATGAGAACCGCGAACCCAAAATAAAGGTAATAGATCTGACATGTGTTAAGTCTGAAGAAGAAAATAGCGATGGCGATAGAATTTTGGATTGCTGTGGGAGTGGCGATAGGGATTTGGAATCGGATGAGAAACGAAAGAAGAAAGGTTTAGCAGACAATAAAAAAGAAGAATGTGTTTCTGTAAAAACAGAGTTAGGGATGTATATGTCAGATATAGGAGGAATGGATATTTATTATGAGGCGCAGACAAGTAAGACACCTAAATCTGTGGATTATCAATCATCACATGGTAGTGATGAGAAGGGTAAATTGAAGAATGGGAAAAAGTAGAAAATGATAATGAATACGTGGCCAAGGTTAGTAAACTATCACCTTGGCCGAGAAAGGCATTGTTGGACGAATTTGGATATAACAGGTAGGTGACGATGTGAATTAAATGAGTTCCTTTCCTGGTACTGGGGATGAAAGTGCTGTTTCGTATGGATCGCAGGGCGAAAATGGTAATGAAACTGGGGACTACGATTATTATGAAAAAGGGATGCTACAAGTAATTTATGGACACGACAGTATTAAGAAAGAATTAGAGTGTGGTTTAATTACGAGTAACAAAGAATAAAAAACAAAATAAAAATGATGAAATTGGGAAGAAGGATGCATCGTATGACGAAAGATAGAGATGTTTTAGTAAAGGTGAGAATGAATCATTTGTGGAGGGGAGGAAATGACTAGAACAAGATGGAGGATGGGTAATTGATTAAGGACAAGAAAAAGAATTGAAGGTAAGGTTAAAATGAAGAAGTAGAGCAAACAATTATGTTTAGGAATACTTCATGTGTTTTGTTCACTATAAATGTAGTGGTATTTATTGTAAAATTGTAATCAGAATACGAAAAGATATAATATGTCGAAGAAATATTTTGGCTGTGAAAATTGTTACCTTGTTTGTCAACGTTATAATTTTTTGTCAATTGAGAGTGGAAATGCCAGTGATCATCAACTAAAACAATGTCACAATGTTTTAGACATGTAAAGGTAGAAAACTGTTTTAGCTTTCCTTACATTTTGTGATAAACGTAATAAAAGTCAAAGTCATATGTTGTATGCTAATGGCATTGCGAATGTTCAGAGCTTCCATGGAAAAGATGCCAGTGAATCACAAAGAACTATACAACGGTAAAGTTATGCCTCTTCTTCGTCATTATCAACAATTTCACTGTCATTTCAATACTTCTTATTCATAAAAAATTGACAGCAATCGTAAAACAACTTATTCATTTATAAAGTTCCTAAATAATAACATAAGCACAGAAAAGTTTTATAAAGTAATCGTATGACAAAAAAGCACCATTTTCTTCATCTTGTTATTCTTCAACACTCTTTTGATTTATCGGTTACATATGTATCAATAATTTCGTCAGCTACGCAAGGTGAAATGAGGCTTTGCATTTTGTTACCCATTTGATCGAATATTGTCATGCTACCGTTTTCAGAAAACCGCTCTATGAATTGTCCATTAGCCTGTCATTGTTATAAATTCTATTCTAGTCGTATGTCGGAAAGCCATATTGCTGAAATGACACAAATAGTATCAAATGATATTTGAGAACGCCTAGCAGATGGCGATAAATATGAATTCATATTTCGTTCGTTGGATGGGTATTGCGATGGATCAGCTTTTCCATGTTAAGGAACGCACGATAATTAGAAAGAGGTATACAACCTTCTAATTTATAAAGTTGTAGTGAAGTCGCACGAAATGTTTTGTTTGATGAGACATTAATTTTAGAAGTACAATTCATGAGTTACACATACGTATATTTGGTTATCAGTAAATGATGTAGAATATTTTTTATGTGCAAGTATATCATTGATCTTTGGAAAACGCGGGAGTGAAGATTTTTACATTCCATCAGGTAATATTTGAGGGCCGCTAGCAGATGACGATAATGTTGGAAAAGCGGACACATATTCTTATTCTTCATTATTGATGTAGAATATGTGTGTAGTTTTGGGAGGTGAATGTGTTATAGTACAAAAAATGTGAGCGTGATTGATTGTGATTGGTATGTGATTGTGCATCAAATCAGTTGTATGCGTTCATAAAAGAAGCAACGACTGTACTCCTATAATAAATTGAACGAAAATAAAAGCTGGATTCGTTGGGAACTGAGAGGAGCGTGCTTAAAAAATTGTTTAGAGAAATATGGGTATGTTATGATTCCTTTCTAGTAAGTTGGTCAATAGTAGTATCTCCAATGCCAAGATGGATTATATTTCATGATTAGGTTGTACATTTTTGACATGTGGCGGAAAATCGATTTGTCCATATCTCGTAAATAGATTAGTAGTATTCGTAACTGATAACCATACAATGAAAGGGGGTGATAAGAGAAATAATTGAAACAAATTTAGATTTGAGTTATGACATGATTTGTAATATCGGAAAGTAGTTATGGGCATTGCAAAGTTTACCCGTATCTATGGCAAAGAAGAAGTGTCCGTTGGATGACGAAAAGGGTCCAGGAACTTAAATGAGTTGATTGAAAGTGTTATTCGCTTTTGTCAGGAGGAAGTAAGATGATGTGTGGCCACGTGATTTCGAAATTTTTGAAAAAATTGAAATGAAAACTGCTCTACATTCCGAAATGGTAAGTGTAAAATAAGGCCGACGACCATTTTACACGTTGCAATATGAAAAATATTTAGAAATGAAACAATAGTAAACAAAAAATTCAGTTTTTTCCGGGTTATCTACATTGTTCTTTTCATCATCTTTATTTTCATGCACATCGTCAACATACCTAACATCAGAACGACCTTAAGTACAAGAAGAAACAACAGTATACAAACCAAATGTCATTCCGTATGGGAATGAAGTTGCTAAAACCACGGCGAGTATAACAAAGTTGAAGAAAGTTGCAATGAGGAGTGAAATTTTACCACTAGACAAGCAACATCGTAAGGTATGTGCGTTTCTATGCTTTGAAATTACTTGTTTCTATTTACTGTAACTATGTAGAAATAAATATATGATAGCCTTCTTGATTGAAAATTACTGGCTAACATTCTATCAATGATATGTTTCGTCTTTATCATGCTCATCCATAACTTTATTTCAGCATCGACGTTTACGCTTTTATTTAGTTTCAATGTAATACTTTGCGATACATAATTAATAACTCAACTTTTGCTAACGAATCCATTCTTCTACGAGATGCTCAACATCAACTGGGCGTAAACATCGAGATTATTAGAGCACTAAAATAATTTCCTGGTCCTTACTAAACTAACGATGCAACGGTTATTCGATCAACTTTACGTCTGAAACCGTAAGAAAAATAACTTCATCATGACATAAAGTAGTGTATGCGAGTATTGCATAAAGAATTGGATTTTCTATAGAACATGTAGTCGAGAACGACTCTATGGACGTGCAGTCTATAAATTAAATAATTCATTGGGCTAATGATACAAGAGTTACACTCACATTTTTTATCAGTCTAGTTATATTAGTTACCGTGATGAATGTAACGAGGCGAGAGCAATTTTATCATCATTTCGACTAAAATTTAGTCGAAACGATTATTAAATTGCTTCATTCGTTTCATCTTGAAGATAAAACGATTAATACCTTCTTGGTGTAATGAACTAATCAATGTATCTCGATTGATGGCGCCATGAACAACGTAGAAAAACTATCACAAAAATCCGAAATTAACAATGACAGGAAGATTATCACAGTTCATATATTGGAAGAAAGAACTTCAAATTCTTACGGTAGTATGCATGTATGGTCATGGATCACAGACAGACCTAATTCTGTCCACACTATAATGCGTCCATACATATTATGAAGATGCAAATTACATTATTCAGAATCGATAACGGCGTGTAGTAGTCATGTTATATATGTCTATGAAAAATTCGTAACTGGTCACGTTCGACATGATTATCATGTCGTGACGGACTTCTTCATTCAAGTTGAATAGTATTTGATTACCAGAAGCACAAATTCTGCAAAAAAACAATACAGGATAGTGGTCGGAATATACAAAACCGAAAATCGAACTGTCCAGTAACATTTGATTATGTTTTCATGTCGGAACTTACGGCAATGAAATGGACAATGTGCAAGTTGCGGCTTGGAACTTATCAGCGTGCATGCAACAAGATGGCATATGCATAATACGAAGATTGATACTTGGAGTATGAAATTGCAAATCTTCGTCATTTATATATCCCGTGCGATTGGATCCTGTGGTGAAAAGAGGAACAGGGTGATCCAATGCGCTTGATATCAGTTGAAACAAAATATTATATCACTTTAATCTATCATATCGACAAACGTAAAGAAATAATTGCCTGCGTTTTCATTACCACTAACCATGCGTTCAGTGACAGACAAGGTTGTTAATAACGGTACAGTGAAGTCAACAGCTGTGAATTATGGATATTGATGTATGATTGTAAAATGTGTATGTAATATACATCAGTTCAATATTAGGAATGATGCCATAACTTTATTATATGATATCGTGTATAATTATTTATAGTGCAGAGACTAAGCAACTTATTATATCAACACAATGTTTTACCAAGATGAAGCTGATGATTCTTTGATCGCAGGTACCATGTACCTAAAAATTATGAATGAACTACCGTTGTTATGGAGAATGAAAAACTCGTTGATCTGAAAAAAGTTTATGCACACGTACTACACATTTGCCACTTATTTGATTGTTATGATTTGTGGAATAGAAATGTTTTACAAGTGATTACATAAAAATATAATATAAATTTCAATAATATTATATACAAAAGGTTAAAATACTTATAACTTCATGGACAATCACCCTATCGACACGATAAACATTCACATATTATTTACATGTGATAAGTATATAACTGAAATTCAGTCGAACGAACAATTCTTTTTCCATCATTTACTGGTTCTGGAAACTTGTTTTCATTTGAAATAATCTTTTTCATCTTTCTTTTCAAATTTCCATCTTTGTTTATAATCTGTGTTTTGGAGTGGAATCTTGTGGAAGATCTTTACAATCCAGAAGAAGGGTACGAATTATTTCTCTAACAACCATACGTGGTAATATGTCTGGTTAATTTGCAACAAAAGTAAAATGATATCTCCGTACAACTTTTGAATATCCATGCGACTGGATGGACAACCATGACGCACATCTGCAACATTATATACAGTGCTAGTTGCTGCAATGTCGCACCGCATGACCATATTGACATTATCGGTTCTAGTTTCTGGTTGTTGACCTCCACTGATACCTGTACTTTTATGACCTACAAGTTGGGCTGCATAAAGTCCGATATCTATTGACTAACTAACTAAATCTAAATGTGAGCGAATTTCATTTACTTCTTGTGCTATTCCATCACCATGTTCTGCATTGTCGTAAGTGATTCCCTCCAAGGTTCTATTGGCAACAATTTACACAACTTCTTTTCTGTTCTTGGCTTTCTGGACTCTTACAAGTTGTGAGATTTTCGCTTTAATCTGTTGATCCGTTTGTAGATTGTATTGATCGGGGTGAGGGATATCATCGCTGTACTCATCTTACAACCAGGATCAAGTACACCATTATCAAACCATTGTTTTTTCTTTCCCAAATAAATGTATGTCGTTATTTCCCAATGTATATCCACGTTTTGGCTTACATGCCCACCCGCATTTACATATAATATTGTCTGCACTTTCACTAATAGTAATATCACGTAGTAATGGATTTTTCTCTGCTCTGGTATATATTTCGATCCTCCCGTTTTATATATGGCTTCAGATGCCATCACTAAAGCCGGACTCAATTTTGTCCTACCCAACTGGTTCTCTTTACACGATATAAAATGTTTATTTCGTTTACTCTCATTCCTATAACGTTTGTTCCATTTACTACATGTGACGTTTCTCCTTTCCTCCACCTTCAAACAGTTACATTTTTTGGAGTATGGCCTGTACTTCCTTCCCCATCTGTATGATTAAACACCTTGTTTTCCAAATAAATTCTAGAAGAGTTATATGACCAATTGACATCTGTCATATCTGTAGTATCACACTCCACCTCTTCCGTACCTATATCACTTACTTCGTAATCATTACCCACTCTGTTCCTCATTTTCTTCGCCTACAAATTGTATCTCAACCACAGAATCATCCACTGCACTTCTCTCCAATAAAATTGCTCCTTTTCCTATTGAGAATTTCACTCATAAAAATAATTGCAACACTAGTTTCTTCTCCATGAAATAGAACGACCTCACCTGGGATATGGAGCCGCTTCTGTATACGACTTATAATGTACATATGTCCCGTAAAATTCACAACACCAGGGATCCCTGCTTCCAATGTAGACAGTAATCCACTGCCAAATTCTGCTTGAATGTTAGCACGAGACATTCCAACCATGTCAAATCATGGATAACACAATCAAATTCATACTCTTTTCCGTCATGTAGACCACTAGCAATTGATTCATCCGTTTCACAAGCAACAGTTTTATGTTGCGAAATTTTGAAAGAATCAAATAATCTGATAACAATTATCGTTGAACGCTTGCAACCTACTTTCTCAATAACCAGCTCGCCCAAATTTCCAGTGAAGCTATATTTTTCTTTTCTCAAAAAACAATTTTTCCAGGTTGTTCCATTTCCTGTCAACATGTATCAATTAAACAGCTGTATTAGGAAGCCCACCATCATATGTTAAATCCTTTACAATATCCTCAGGAACAATAACATCCAATTGTTACTCATTAACAAATCTCAGAATATGTCTTTTGGCAATTGTAAAGTGAGCGTCAACCATATTCTTAACGTCCTGCGAAGAGGGATGCACCACCTCTTTCAAAAATGTTCTGATGGTTGCATATCTGTACATAAATTGAAGAAAATAAATCGTTTTTGAAACATCGAGCATTGTAACTAACTATCCATATCTTCGCACATGACGGTAACTGTTTCTTCACTCTACACAACAATGCCTCAAATATACTAACAGTCTCCGCGCAATTTTTAGTTGTATCGTTCTATATGATATTGTAAACGAAGAATACATAGAAATTATCCTTCGCCTCGCTATCCATTACATTTTCATACATCTTTCCTCCTTAAACTCCATTCTCGATTTCCTTCCTGTTCTTTTCTTCTTTCTTTATATTCCTTTCCTCCTCCATCGTTTTCAATTCAACCAGCTGTCCCCCTGTTGCTCGATAAAACATCCTGGAACCATGCCACGGCATTCCCCGTTTTCCAAAAAACTTCTATGCAGACTCTTTATGCTTAACTGGTTACAAATTCATTTTATAGTCCATGAAAATACTGCACGCTGTTCCAAATTCTTCTTGATTAAAACTACTTAATATGTCACAAATTATTTCTGATTGTGCAACACTCCTTTGTACATGTCCCATGTACAATTTGAGTTATTCCTGCAGTCTTCTCGCACAGCTTTCGCATTTTCTTACTCCTCTTGTATTTTTCCCTCCATCTCATCAATCGCCCCAAAAACACACTTCCATTCTGAATACTTTCTTGTTCTATCCTCATCCCCAACTAGATTAAGTGGACCAAACTACATATCATGTAGTGGATCATTGTCTGTATGCGATACATGCGTTGCCTAATTTTTTTTGAGACATTGTGTGACACCTTCCAATCTACGTAAGGACAATGCTTTGTCCCCTCCCATAGCAACTTCCCTGTTCACTAAATCCATCATATTTGATATGTTTTCATATATCAGCTCATGTAACACATAATCAACGCATATTTGTCTTTTCGCCTCTCCTCGACTCAATTTTCGTACCAGTTTTATAAATATTGTCCGTCCTAACTTCGTGTTTCATTCTTTCTATTCCACTCCGGGAGATATTTTCTCCATATGCTTCCTATGCACAGCTTTCTCATAAGATAGAGATTTTTTTGACTACGGTACCGCATCTTGACGACTTCACCAAGGCAGATTATGAACATTACGTTCTGAGAATAAAATATGCAACCTGTTCGACTTCCTGGTCTGAAATGTCGTCTACGGTGCGTACCTGTTACCAATAGACCGCTATAAACAATTTCTAACAAATCATCTCGCATACATTTCCTTGTCTTGCAAAATTTTACAACTCTTGTTCACAGAGTTGCCATTTCCAGAAACAACATCTTTACCTGTATCCAACACATCTTTATCACAAAGACCGTTACTATTGTTACAATCTTCAGTACCAAAAGGTGTTTCATCATCGGGACAATAGTTCGTGCTATCAACGTCCTCACTATAGTCTGACTCACTGGCAGATTGAGTATCCATTAATTTTTGTTCTAGTAC
>JAULBU010014179.1:0-21911 GCA_032358235.1 Odonthalia washingtoniensis | reverse complement strand
TTGTCATCCGTGTCGTGAAGGGTGAGAGCCGGCATCGCCCTTTGTGGCGATGCCGCTTTTTATGCCGTGACATATGGAAATTTTTGATTGGCTCACCGGCCTTGAAGTGCAACAAGGTACTGTAGTACGTTACAGAAGAGGGAGAATTCACGTAAAGGGAAAGTTGAATAAAAGTAAAGTAAAGAGAGAAGCTGATTGGCTGAACGGCAGCCAAAAAGAGGGAGGACGGGAGGAGCGAATAACTAGGTACTCGTATGGAGACCAGATGAGAAAGTAGAACCGCCATTTAGTAGTCAAATCGTCGCCGACGGTCGTCGCTAAATGCGACGAACAGTTGGTCTGCTCAATCACCGGCCAGTATTATTACAGGTGTGATCGAGATACAAGGACGTAACTGGGACCTTGGCGGGGTGCCGATAAAGAATGCCAATTAAACGTGACTGATGTAATCAGCATTTGTCGAGAATTGCGCGTTTGTTTGCAAGACGAAAAAGTAACCTGGAGAGAAAAGGAACCGGAACCGAAAGCTAAATCATACTGTCAAGGCTTCAGTACAAAAATCTTATAAGTGACCAATGTTAGCATATGATGGCGCTACATGAGTCATACACTATATGACATATGACCTCTTCACATGTTGCTTTACATTTTACACGTTGCTTTACATTTTACACATTTTGCTTTGCCCTACTTTATGAGATGGTTTACAGTATTTAGGTGACCACAAAACACGTGTCATAAGTTACAAGGTAACCAATTAGAGTTATAATTATGTGTCGGGAGTCAGTACGATCCACGTACGTGACACGGCAGGAAAATCAGAAATGACACAATACACGTGTCGCTCATCTGAGAATGTGTGAAATTATTTTGCATGTATAAATACATACCGAGCTTGCACGTTGGAGCTGGAAGGAAGAAGAAGTAGAATTAAATAAAGAACACGAAGCGAAAGCATCAACAAAGGTAATCACACCGACCACCTGATCCGGGTTATAGATGGAAGCGGTCATCGAACCTCGACACGCATGAAACCAAGCTGAATGACAGCTTGTCGTAGCACAGCCGTTCACTTGAGATCAGCTACCGACCGCGAATACAGGGCTGGTGACGGACTCACTTAATTAGTGTGGAAGTCGATATCACGCGTTTAAAGGAAGGGAGGAGACTCGCTACCAGCACGTGCCATCAAAAAGTACATAATTGTATCTACGTAAAAGGAAAATAATTGGAAGGACTATATTGGATTAACAGAAACAGAAAGGCGACTGAAATAACGATCATAGGGATACAGGGGTCTGAAAGAGGGGAACGACAGCATTCGAAAGTAAGAAGCGTTCGAAGAAAAACCGTGCAGCAGGAGAAGGTAGCGCGAGCGTGTCGACATAATAGCGGAAGAGCACCTTTGTATTGCTATGATTTGAAAGCCGTAGTAACTTTCATGGACGGGAGACCGACAGATTAAGCTGCGGTCAGCCCCACTCCGCAGCGACCGACCAGTGAGATTCATCCACAAAGGATGGCGGAACTTGTCGGAAGCCAAAAGGTCTTTAACCAAGGCGTTAAAGTCCGAGACTGAAATCGACTTGGCCAGGGGAACAGATAACAGTAGCGAAGACGGGAAGAATCAGTCGATGTCGGAAGCGCATCACGCCACCAGCTTGCGTAGCAGCTGCAACATGAGGTCCCCAGAATTGATCCAAGGGAGGCGTATGGCCATGCGGTTAACCATCCCCGACTCCAAAAATTTAAGGGTTTGATCTGAATATGACTGTCGGAGGAAATAATGCGAACTTCAGCCCGCTGCAGACTAAGTAAACTGGCGGGTCTGCAACCTAGTTGAAAGCCCAGTGCGATCGCACCCAATTTAACCAGTAAGAGAGGCGGATAGGTCAGGGTCCATTTGAGACAGGAAGGAACAAAGTCCGCCGACACCGGCGCACTACGTTCGGGTGGACCTCTTCAAGGGCGATGGAAATTCAGGCTGCGGTATCCCGCCCTGACCACAGCCACTAGTTGAGATTCCGTAGGATCTTGAAGGCCGTGACGACGATGCTGAGCTGCAATCGCCGCCACCTATGGACGAATGGATTAGCAGCCAATAGTACCGGCGTGAAACTAATGCACCAGGTAGCGACAAACGCTGCGGTTGATGGCAGGGAGCGAGCACAGCTCGATCCTCAAGCAGAATTGTAAAAAGGCCTCTTAGTGACGCTGATAGCTCTCTCGCGTGAATGAAGATAGCGCCCCAAACAATTTGATGGCTGCTGCAGAATCTAGTCTGGTTCAAAAGTAGTTAGTGGACGGCCTGACGCCGCTCCATATTCCAAACACGAACTGGACGCTCGACTACAGTGGCGTGAGTGATGATGGTAGATGGTAAAGATCACCGTCTAGCACCGCATCGATAAATCAAGGTTGGGAGGGCCACGTAGGCGCGACCATAAGTCCCTTTTTGTGCTCGCGGAGGCGTCGACCTCACATCGGAAGCAAAGAAGGACGCCGGGGACGAGGGGGTGACGGAAGATGGAAACCATTCCGGCATATAGTGCCCGTCAACTACAAACATGCGTCCTAGGTTGAATCTTTCGTGAAGGAGGCGGACGGCCATGATTGGAAGCGGCCAAGCAGTTGAGTTGCGACGATGAGAGAGCCGGTCGGCTCAAACATTGTAAACTGACGGCATATGTCTAGTGTAAATTGATACCTCGAGTTGCTCGCATAGCGTGCCCAACTTCCTTAATTTCACTAAGATGCGAGGAGACCGGGAGGTGAAGTTTCACATCACGTGCACCGTTACCATCTAATCCAAGACCAATTGAACGTGCCGGTTCTGCGCGTGTTCCGAGAAGTGTCGCAGCGCGAACAAAGCTGCGGTAACTTCCAACTAGTTGATGCACGCACCCTCTTGGAACTCCGAAAAGAAGGCGGAGACCGGCACGAAATGGTCCCAGATGCCGCCTCAACCCCATGCTGGCGTCCGTGAAGAGATCCGTGGACGGTGCCGACCAGATGCTGCGAGCGACATGACCGCCGTGGAGAAGGTTGGACCACCAAGCCAAGTCTCGCATAGCTGCGTGGGATAAATAGCCAGCGCATGACAGCTCGTCGGCAGAAGACATGGAAGGCCGCCTCAAGAGTGCAATGGGGAAGGAACGTTGCTGATGGGGAGGGGGAAGGAGTCATTGAAAAATTAGCGCAGGCGAAGTCGGGCGATGACGACGGCCACCGACACGGAGATTGCCAAACCAAAAAACTTTGGATAAATTTCTGAGGTAGATGGCGGCGATGCGTGGAAGCGTGATGGAAAAGATGACTCGACGCTGTGGCGACTTTCAGCAGCTTGGTCGGGATGAGGAGGAATTTCTGAGAGATTGTGTCTACTAATATTCCCAGGATCTCCAGTCGAGCTGTACCAGAGAAGTTGGTCTTCGTCGGGTGGAGCCACAGTCCCATCCGACGGAAAAGAACGGACATGAATTTCCCCAGCTCTTGCGTGTAGCACAGTGAGGCGTGATGAACCGATTAAGGCAGCACCTCCCAGACAAAGTCGTCGAGGTAAATGAAAATGCGGTGTTCCAGAGTCCGGAGGTGGTGGACGACAGGTTTCATCATCTTGGTGAAAACAACGGCGCCAACTTGAGGCTGCAATTAAGGCACAGGGGGATGAAGATCGTGCCCAAGACGTCGAAAGGCAAGAGAAGAGGATCTTGGCGGCGCAACCTCAGGGGGTAGTAGCCGTCCTTCAGATTGGCCTTTAAAAGGGCGTCGTCTGGGCGAAGGACCGGCGCCAAGTCGGTCATTTGATCCATCCTGAATGGAAGATCCTGAAGGGCCTCGTTGTCGATAGCATAATCCACCATCAGGCGCTTCTTACAGTGATCCGGAACCTTCCAGCTCGCAACCACGGTGCTACCTCCACGTGCCTTGGATGTACTGTACCCTGGGTTCTTTGGGTCAAGGTTTAGTGCGTAAAACCTTGTTATGTGTTCTGAAACAAGGCGTCTTCGTTTTACTTGAGTCTCGCTTCTGAAAAGCCGGTACATGGTGGGAAATTGCTCTTTCTTCTCCTTTTCAGGCTCGCTTTTTTGTTCTTTATTTATTGGACGGTTCATCGTCCAAAACTATTCCTCCAGTATTTCCTCAAAGCTCTCCTAGCTGACACCAGTTCGCCAAAACTCTACCTAACTGACACCAGTTCGCTTGAAAAACGTGTATGTGCTTTTCGCTTCACCACGTGTCGAATTCTATATATGCGTTTTTGATCGGTATTTCCTAACCTGATTAACTGCATTGTACATGTTTTTTATCTTTCACGTGTGGTATGCCATGCGTGTGTCATAATGTACGCTATTGTGTATCCGCCCTTTCCGTTTGGCCACGTCACTTTACAGTGTACTTGGTTCTTTGTTTTGGCACAATCACTGTTTTCGCCGTTCGTCGTATGATAATATGTGCTACAATTCCCCACTCCCTCGGCGACAAACGAAGGGTACAACTTCCCCGAGACTCTGAGATACTGTTCCTCCGCCACCTTGGCATTCCACGCATAGCCCATACGCATCCACCTCTCGCTCTCCGTGGATGAGAATCGTTGATGAAGCGTTGAAAGGTTTTAGTTGAGGCGACTCTGACTTTCGTGGCTTGTGGGGTCACGGAAGCTGAAAGCCGTATCGTATTTGCCTCACCAGCCACGGTGATGCTCCAATACGCTCCAATGTGTTTGAGCGAGCCCGACCGTCACGAACGGAGAAACCGTCAGCCCCGCTGGTAGCGAAGTCCATGGCCGCCAGATCCCGATCCGCAAGTGTTTTCGTGGTTGTTGTTGGCAGAAGCCCGACCGCCATGGTGATTACGGGAGCTAGTGTTTCCACCGGACTGCCCGCCATGCCTAAGAGATCCAGAGCAACCGCGTCTTGTATTGGAAACGGGAGTGGAGCGCCGTGATTTGGAGGATAAGTTAGAACGGCCTTGATGGCTTGCCTTTTCTCGATTTGGTGGGCTTGGTCACCCCATTGGGCGGGACCGAGCGGGGCTTTGAGGAAGGACTGAAAAACAGCCGTTTCGGCACCCGAGTTGATCCCCTGCTTAGTGGAGGGGATTTAATATCGGCTGACGAGGAGCTCGTAGATGCAGAATTGGCAGAGCGAAAGGTCGGAAAGCGCTGCGAGCCCCTGCATGAAATTATTATTGTGCGTTCGTGAGGTTGCGGCTTCGGCCGCGAAGGAGAAATCAGCGAAGTAGTGTAAGTTTTCCAGTTGATTGTTAAGGGCGGTGATGAGGTAGGCAGCTGTGACGAATATGTTGTCTGCCTCTTCCACGAGACCTGGGCTAGTTCCCGGTTTGTTGTAAAGGAACCTCCCATGGAAGACCTGTTCATGCTCAAACGAAACAGAGAAGGCTGGAGGAATCGGCCAATATGAAAAAGTTTGGTTTGATGCCGCGCACCCGGTTACGCTCATACCATTCCGGTGTTAACGCGTCAAACTGGCCCGGGTCTTGCGCTCAAGACAGTTGGGGAGATGCTTATGCAGCTGAGGAACTTTCAGAGTAGTCAGACTAGTCGTCGCTGTCGCGGTTGGATTGCTGTGACCGATGATGGAGGTTCGAGTTGTCCGACGAAACGCCGGGCTCATCCGGGTCGTGATTGGGGGAGGACTGACCAGCCCGCACTCCACGAGTAGCTGGTGTACCCGAGCCATGCGTTCGTCCATGTCTTGGATGTGACGAGTGCGCGCGAGGTGGGAGGCCTGAATTGGATGATGTGGGTCCCGTGGCCGCAGCGACGGAATCCCGTAGCAGACGCTGGAGGGGGTCGCTGATGATTGATTTGATCGCTGAAAGTTGGGGGATTCGAATTGGGGAAGAAACGGTGGGACGGGCTGCGGTTTAGGAAATTATGAAGAAGAGGGAGCAGGGTTGGGTGCGGAGCACCGGGAGCTTCAACCGGGTTTCGCTCGGAGGGAATAGGCGAATCAGTTGACGAAGGCGGTTGTCGAGCTTGTTGAGGTTGTTTGGTTATTGCTTGCAAAGCGGCGCCAGGCTGAGGCTTAGGTGTTAAAATGCTTGGTCTACTCGGGAATATTGTCGAAGATTAGTGCATCAGACAGCCGTACTGCTACACGAGGAATCGGTTCTTTAAGATTAATTTTCGTATGAAGAGAATGACTAGGTACTCGTATGGCAACCAGATAAGCAAATAGAACCGCCGCTTGGTAGTCAAAGCGTCGCCGACGGTCTTCGATAAATGCGACATACAGTAGGTCTGCCCAATCACCGGCCAGTATTATTGGCAGGTGTGATCGAGATACAAGGACGGTTCTCATGCTTTAAAAAATGAATGGGAATAAAATTTATATTTGTTTAATGGTTCTGTATTTGAACATGAGAAGAAAATGTCAAGTCGAGCAGTAAATTATAGAGCTTGAAAATTCTAGGCCATAGGAGATCATTCAGTTACACATAATGTATTCTACAGTGATACATTATAACATTATACAAATCGAATTCTCTTTCACCGAAAAATCCACTGAAAAGAACAGTATTTTCCATTTTTTTACAACTGGTTTTAGAACAACAGATCTGATAATGGTTGAATTGCAATTTCAAAGGGTTGCAATTCGTAATCAATCTATTTCAAATAGATTGATTCCAAGATGGAAAATGAACCACATACTGGGTCCTTTAGACGGAACTTATAAAACATATAGAGTCGGGTGGAATTCGTTGGATGAGAAGTTGCATGGAGTGATGTTTGATGAAGCGTCGAAATGTGCTCCAGAAATTATGTTTTTAGAAGGCATCGGAAAGTACATGTATTTGTGCATGAAAGTGCAATCATATTCAGCGATGTTTTTACGGGCGTGAGTCATCCTGCTTGTACTGATGAGTCTCGATTTATGAAACCGCAGTCAGCAGGGAAAAATTATTTTCGCACTTTAGTAAAGAAAGCAAGTTTAAAAGAAGGACTTTCTGGTATGGTGAGAAAGGTTGGGTTAATACCCACAGTTAGAGAGTTAAGTCAGTCAGGCGGTACCATCATTTTCATCTAAAAATCGGGCGGCAGTAACGGAAAGATAGTTTAGGTTGCCTACTGGGAAAAAGAGCTCGTACTGAAGATGAAGAAACTTCTAGTTGAAGCTGTAGTAGTAGTACTACAAATTCAGCTTTGAATCAAACAGCTGACTTGAATCAAATCGCTAAAGTAGGTAGCGTCCTTGGGGTTATTGTGAATGGAAACAATAAAATACAACAGGGAGTTAAATAAAATCTCAGACCTGCCAATTCAACAGGTGATTATATAATTTTGAAATAAATACAGAAGCTTCATGTTATTTTACATTGCTATATTTACAGCTGAACATATTAGATATTAGACCAGTGGTCGGTTCTATCTATTATCTTCAATTTTATCAAATTTAAAATAAATCATCAAAACTTTATCTTCATTTCAATAAAATGGTCATTATCTGGTATTCGTTTGATATTTCCCGGTCAGATGTGTGACACATGTGTATTTCAACAATGTTTTGATAATTTCTTCGGACAAAATATATATCAAGTACCATGGAAGGGCTTAAAGCATATCTAGACCGTTTGAAAACACTTCAAAAATTGCATTTTATCACAATATAGCGATTACCTCAATAATAACTTCAAGCTCTAAATGTTGACCCACCACCCTCAAAACGACGCCACCGCGGATCAAATGTGGAAAAAGTGATAGTGTTCTATCCCTTCACTTCATACTGCGTGTGAAGTGACGGGTGTTTATTGTAAAACATGGGGCTCCACTTTTTACCATCCTCAAAATACCCCATCCCCATCGTAATATTATTTTTATAGTAATTTTGAAGTACATTCTTGACCAGGTATGATTCCTCATTTCCTTTATGTGCAGATGGTTTTCCACTTAAGGGCTACATAGTAGAAGTAAATTCAGCAGTACAGAATGTTCTTTTGTGAAGCAGCGAACAGTGTGACAAGTTATAGCACGCTTGACCAGACGATATTTAGTCCAATCCGCGTCGGAGCAAAGCAACTTCACATCCACTGAACAGGTTTCATGCTTCTTAAACTTGAAGAAATAATATCGGAATATGTTAAAAGAAGAAGGCACCGAAATGAACAGCTCCAACAATGACTTCCACATCACCCAACTGATGTTTACAGTATAAATATATAAATTCTGCAGGCCAAATTGTAGCCATGTAAGAGTATATCTCTAACACCCTCTGGGGCATTACTTTCTGCTTTTTCCACATCTATAGAGAGATGAACCAAGGAATATACCTCATTCAAATTCTCTACACCACAATAATGATCTTCAGGTATACAATGGATATTAGTGGCGTTGAAATTGCTGAAAGAGACCCCAAAAATTCAAACCTTAAACTGGTAATAATGTGGGGTATCACTGGCTTACGGAGCAGCTGGGGGAGAGGCACTTTTCCGCAAATTCGAATACCAAATGAATATAAGAAAGATAAGTTGATATGCGGACAATGTTATGTACATTATTGACGTATGAAACTCCTCATTAGCATTCCTCCTGTGATTTGCGCGAGCTGAAAGAATTACATCTTTAGTTTTATTGTCAGCCATACTTTATGCAATACATTTTTGGTTACTTCACGTGTCGCAAACGTCATTACCAGGCTTAGTAATGCAAAGAGTAGTTCTGTAAGAGTTCCAAACTTTGAGTAAGGATCCTTGTTGTAATGGAAAGAAGGTTTAGAGGCATTGATTTTACTTGTAATTCGCTCCTTGAAGAAATTTTCCATCCTATCTTTCCACATGATCTGGTACCTATGTACACATCTTCTCTTTTCAAATCACTCCGTAGCCACTGAAAGGACGATCAGTGCTTGCGAAACGACCGGTTGGGCATATTTGGGCATTATATTCTGCGCACCGGTCCAAAACATTGCCACACATGCATGAGGTGTGGTGACACGGTTGGAATGGTGTAGGAGAGTTGGAGAAAAGAAGAAGCTGCAGCTTTTTGGTCGTGTTTTAACTACCGGTTTAACCGAACAATGATTTCTATCGACTTATCCTCGACTTCAGCAAAACTTGAAAACATGCTGGATACCATTCAAACTTAAAATTATATAATTTGGTTTCGCGTAATTAAAAAAATCGGACCGTTGTTAAGTAACTAATGAGGGTAAGACAGAAACATGAGTAACTGTATATGGCCAACGCAGGCAAAATTTAGTTTTTACAGTGGATTGACACTCTTATTTCGGTGCAAGTCCTGGTGATATTTCAGACAGTTTTGTAATGATAATTTTGCATAATTTCTCACATGGATACAGCTGTAACGTCTGCGAAATATCATAATTCTGTATCAAAATTCCAAGGGCCTAATCTCTCTAGCATCACTTGGAACTTTTGTACAGTTGATATCTGATTTTTAGTGGTACCAATAATGTCATAATTGGACATGGAACTGAGAACTTACACTGTGTGTGCCACAACCGAAGATAATGATATTTGGGGAAGCACAAATTTCAAAGTACTGTAAAAGCTGAGAAAAACACGGAACAAGGTTTTTAAATAATCGCAATTTTTGTTTCTCTTATTGGCCCATTGTTCTATTATTTATCGTGATTATATTTTGCTCACTATGATCATCATGGATTTAATGTAATAAATCCTTTAATTCAGCGAGCTATCTCGAGACCTATCTACAGAAGATTGATGACACAAACAATCAACCAGAAGATGATGTAGAGGAAGATGATGACGAAGTTTCTCATTCATCCCCTTAAAAACCGACACACACAGTTTCATAACTGCAGAGGATAATAAAGAAAGCACTGTCATAACAAATTAACAGCATTTTACCAATGAAAATTTTAATAAATACATGGCCATGTGTAAATGTGTTCCTACATATGGTTTAGGTAGTGACCGAAAACTTGCAGATTCATTCTAGAAATGAACGAAACAGAAAAAATTATAAATTTTATAGCTACATTGCTTAATCTGACTCCAACTTCTGAAACTAAACAGAATATTTCAAAGCATCACCCTACATATGAACAGACCGGAAATAATAAACGATGCCATTCTGAAAATGAAGAATGTAATTCTACGCCATTTGTGCTGAGGAAAAAAAATTTTTTTCGGCATAAGTTTTGTGGAATATGTTATAAAAGAGTTAATTGGAATTCTGTAACAGTTTCAGTATCATTTAAATTAAAATGATCCATCAAGAAGTAGAACTGGTAGGTTATGAATTCAATCTTCAGCCGTTTGTAAATGTTTACAAAGGCATGGGGAATGGTAAAGTGATATGTGCTGTCTGAATGGGCGTGGATAATCAAAAGATGAAACAGTCCGTTTCTTAGAAAGAGCTATCAATATGATGCAGTATACGAAATATATAAAGATTCTCAGAGTTAAATTGAATATGCCTTTATTAATAAAATGTAATATTCGGAACTTAGACCTGACTGAGGTCTTACAGAAGACTAGTTATGTAAGTTTTAGTTCAACGTTTATTCAAATATTAGAATTATGAAATCTGGCAGTGACTTCTGTGAAATATGTACTCAGGTAAAGATTCTGACAGAAATTTTTACCGATGATTCCGCAAAAAGTACAGTTAAATTATCTGGAGATAAACATAGATCAGATACTGCTTCGGAGTTTAGATATTATTTTTAGATGAAAAATAATGTTAAAAACAAACAAATACAGATACTATTCACTTAAAATTAGATTTGGAAAAGACTATTATTAATTTTCCTTCAAAATAATTTGTTAATTTAATTTCATGACAGGAATTTAGTTTAGAGCTTTAGGGACATCTAGTAGTCATTTATAAGAGGCATATATTTTTGGAATGTCCAAATGGCAGTGGTATCGAAAATTGCGACTGAAGTTGGTTCTATTTTTCATCACACGATCCATTATTATAAAGAAGATAATTCCTATTGTAAACATGCCAAAAAGATTTTTCCATGCTGCTAATTGTGGTGGTTAAAATATGAATAGATTTATGATGTTAGTATTGTTAGGATTAGAAGATTCCATTATTTCTCAATTTTTTATTGAAGGACATACTAAACACGTGTATGATGACTCTTTTGGACATACAAAAATGAACCTTCACAAAAAAAGTCACATGATCACGGCAAATGATAAAAGTTAGAAGTGAAAGTCGTAATAGAAATGAAGTTTTTCTATTGCAATTTTCACTGGTTTAAGTAGAAGGATTTCCTCTCTATGATTTCCTCTAGTCTTTCCTCATTTATATTCAACAATGTCATGTATTATATTTTGAAGCATTTTATCCTGGAGTCCGAAAGGCTAAAACGCTGACAACATCAAGTACATGGGAAACAGTTAATTTTTGAAAAAATGTATATCTGTTTAAGATGTGCTAAACAATGCCAAAACATGTATGTATAATGAGGCTCTAGTGAAGAAAAATTTTATGGTGAAAAATGTACCATCAACTATTCAGTGTAAAAGGGAAAGCTATTTATTTCAGAACTTATGCGATGAATATTACAAATTGGATCAGAAATTTAATTCTTCTTAGTTCGGTAGTGGTCCTGATTAGAAAAATTGCTGAACAAGACGATCTTCGACGTTTTTAGAAAATTTCTGCACATTTTACATTAAAACAGTCATAAATCATGAAACAAGTATCATATTTACAAACTTATGGTATGAATGTTTAAAGGCCATAAAATTCTATAGAACAGTGTGGTTTTCATAAAAACAATGCAAAAATTCGTTTTTGGTCATATATCAAAACATGTACAATTTCCATGTGGTTCTTTCTCAAGGAACGGTTATAAGTTATGTAATGTTTCTAGTAAAAAATGCAGGTAAAATTAACTCATTTTTGTCAACGAAATAATTGAAAAATTGACAAAATATCTAAATGTTCGATGACTCTCATCTAGTATTTATTATCCTACTTTGAAAAAAGCTCCCTCATTTTGTATCATCCATGCAAACTTTTTCAACTATTTATCACACTTTAGCGTTTACCAAAATAATAACTGTAATATCTATAAGTTGATCCACCCCGTCTCAAAACCACGCCACCGCAGGTCAAGCGTGGAAAACGTGATAGTGATTTATCCTCCATACTGGAAGGCACATAATCTAACCTCCCTGCTGCTCAGATGAAGGACTACAAATGTAGGATTATCGCATAGTACTTCGTGGTTCTTGTAAGCAAGAACTGTGAGTGGTTCCGAACTCATATACACAAATCTTCATAGGGTGTTGGAGGTTGTGTAAAACCAAGTACCTCCGAAGTACTATCAACATCGGATAGAGGCTCTATCCACTGCTGATTCTTTTGATTTTTTGCTGTTGGATTAACACATAATTTGATTGGTCGATTGATTTAGTCAGCTTTCATATATTCGCACTAGCCTGTAATCTAGTCGACCCTCGTTCTGCCCGTAATGTTTATAACAATAGTTACAATACATTCTAAATATTGTTCCATTACATCGCCACCTATTTTACCCAATTTTTATATTCTTTGTTTGCTTCTGTTTTCTTCCGCATTGAATCAAGTACCCGCTTCTAATTTCCACTTGCTCATCCACAGTACCAAACAGGTTCTGTCCATGTGATTTTATTAACATCTAGCTGTTATCTTGTTCATTGAATACCTGTATGAAAAAGTGGCTTCCACACGTCCCGCGTTTCGATAGCTACCTTTCTTAGCCCTTTTAACCCTCTCCGGATGAAAATTGTTCGTGTAGATTGTAGTCATACCAGACGGTTTCAAGTTTAGTTCAATGTAATACTTCCCTATTGCTAAAATGATTTTCCTGGCGTAGTTGGACGAGTATAAAACCACGAGTTTAAAACTCTATCAAATCCGCCAAGCAGTTCCTATAATTGGTTTATCTTTTTTAATATGCTATTAGAAACATGAACACAAAAGTAGAGAAACTTACCTTCTATTTAATTAAAATTTTCTTGTTCGCAACTGACATCGATCCACCTGCGAAGATGGGCACTCCAAAAACATTAGTTGCATTCCTTCGTTAACTCTCCGAACGCCCTCTGCACAACCCTAGCTGTAGTGAAAGTCGTCGTATCGAGTAGACCGTGATCCATGGTGGGAGATAAAAAGAACCGGAAGACCGACGTGTCAGTGGACTGTACACAACGTATTGAATACAGGGGCTGGGAAGAACGCACAAGCACGAGTTGGAAGAAAGGAGGTCGGAGAAGTGATAAATATCTGTCAAAACAGCTGGTCACGAAGAAAATCGGTCTGGCGAGGTGTCAGTGAATGGGTAAGGGGACAGGGTTTCAGAGTTAGAATACTATTACGTTTACGGAGGCTTGCTTGTGCCGGCGGTCTGATCCATCCTACTATCCTATCACGGTTGAATAATTTTCCGGATTTAGGTAGAGTCAAAGGATTTATGCTGATGTATCCTATATTCAACTCGATTCTCAGTTGATGGAGATGCCACGTGGGATCGCTTTTACTCCAGGCGACGATAGTTAATCGTCCTTAGGCGAGCTTAGGATCTGGTCTCCCGTCACCGATGTATTGCCTTGTTAAAGTTCAATTGGGATTCGAATGCTGTCTGATGTCTTTACTATTGTCTGTTTTTCTCATTTGATAGCTATTCTCTTTCAAGAATAGGTATAAATAATGAAGTTCTTTCGTGTATCTGATAGATAATGAAAAGTGTAATCTAAATTCCGACAATTGTCTAATTATCTAATTAGATGTGCTGAGGTAATTCACAACCCACAAAACTTGATGTAAAAGTACTAAATAAAATAGAATAAAAAATTTCATTGTAAGTGAAGTCTAAAAATGTTATTAAATAAAGAAATTAAAGCAATACTATGTAATATAGAAATTAGTGAAGAAAATTGAATTCTATAAATTGTTAAATGAGGAGACAATGGTTTACTTGAATAAAACACATAGTAATATTTTTTGTCCAGAATAGGACTTGAACCTACGACACAAATTTGTTCAACCTTATGCTCTAACCAAACTGAGCTATCTAGACAAACTTAGAAGAAGTAGGATTCGAACCTACGATAAGTACACGTGTCTCATTAATGTACCTACAGTGCGGGTTATTTTGCTGTGCGGGAAAAACCATAAGCGTAGTTAGGTATAGTGCCACCGTGTGCGGAGTAGAACGTAATATGCGCTAATTGCATATTTTATCACTGTAGTGATTTTGGTGTACCCTCCCATACAGTACCTCGGTGGTTACCTTGGTGTAGGTTTCCCCTTATAGGTGATTGTGTGCACGTGTCACCTTCTGTCGAAATCAGTGTTCCTACGGTTTTACCATTATACGCAGATCCCCTTTTGTCTCCAATGGGTCGCCAACCTTTTTTACCAAGTTATCGTTATCTGCGTTTTTCTTCTTGCATTTGTTATCCGACGTTTCGTCGTTTGTGATAACGGCATTTTACCTTTTAATTCAATCGTCAAAGTCATGTAGTCGTCTCTTCATCATCCATTATCATCGTCGTTTATCGTTTCTTCCTCATCCATCATCATCATCACGGCATTTTCCTTTTCATTCAATCGTCATCGTCATTTAATCGTTTCTTCATCATTTCATCACCATCGTCATTTATCGTCTCTTCATCGTCTTTGCGTCATTAATCACCATCGTATCTCTTCCGTTGTCACCGTTCTTGCGGACGAATCATCCTCATATTTTGTTGACGTCATCATAGTCGTCGTTTCTCATCCAATCCGTCTTCACCCGCATGATCTCATCATCATCGTTCTTTCTCCAATGCGTCTTGCGCGTCGGCTCCTTCTTCCCTTTGCAGCTGTATCACAACGAACCATCAACAGTCTCGAACCGCATGACGATTCGACAATATCATCCGGGATGCCGACTTTGATGCAAGATTGTTCTCGAATGAAGTTGCATCTCTTGAGGACTGGGAGAAAATTACGGCTGAAATTATGATGAAATGTCGTGAAAGGAAGTGAAATGTTGAGTTAAATATTCAAAAACCTTCTCCAAAAATTTGAACAAATGTATTGTTTCATTTCCTTCTTCTAAATGTCTTGTTCTCAGTTGTTTGCGTGTTGTGAAAATAATAAATAAATTTGTTTTAATAGTTAAATCGCATTCGAGATGAGTATGGGAATCGATAAATATTAAATCGTACTGAATAATTAGGACCATTTTAAAATCCCAGTAATAGGCTACAGTTTTAGAAACCCAACGTTGTGTGCGGTAGTATCAGGTATCGTAGTATGTGGAAAGTACTCCGTAATATAGATTAGGCATGAGCCTATGGGCTGAGATGATAAAAGTCATTTGAATCATGCAAAAACAACGGTTTTAACATGATGCCACCATGTTACTTGCCGCATACTCATTATTCACCTGATACATGATGTGGGTAATGCGTATTCGGTAAGGAATATGCGAAAACGTTTATTATAAATGAGGAAGTGATTTACAAAGACTGTTCAGCGACAATATTCTTCTTATACAGTCTGTGATTAACAGGCTGTATTTGTAACTATACGAAATATATGTACACAATTCATAAAATTGTGACACTAACAAACTTTTGTAATTGTTTCCAAGGAAAAATTAAAAAACTTGATTTACGAATTGTAGACTTGGGCATTATGTCTCTACTTTGATTCCACTCAATTGAAAATCGCCCCTTACCCATAATCTGCGTTCTTAAGGACATGTATAAATCTGTAAATAATTCTGACTGCAGTGGATGATAGACAAAATCATGGTCCCCTTCTTTGAAAAATCATCTAAATGTAACATATTTTCAGTCGCAATTTTCAATTGTGTACGCAACACCGCAATATACTCTCTTATGTAAAATGAATCCTTCCTCTCATAGTTTGAAGCAGTGTTGTATGATACCTCAACTTTCTGATATATGTCATCGATTAAACTCTTCCAGACGGTACTTATCAGAACTAACATACATCCCTTGTAATCTTTTATCTGTTGCCGAACTACATCTGGAAGAGACCGAATGACCTTGCATACTATATCAAACAAATGTCTGTAGATATTATCTATTATTAAATTAAACAAATAGTTTACGGAAACTTTCACATCACTAACATTTACCGAAGTTTCAAATTTATAAGCAACGCCAGCCGATAAGCTATATGGCTCCACATGGCTCGCTTTGCTTCTGTTGTTTGATACATAAAGGCATCACATATGTGAGGTGCTATTTCGGATTGCACAAAGTTGTCACATTTCGTATAGGTTCCAACCTCTGGTTTTTATTGCACTGGCATAATCTTGAATGTCGTTTGTAATCAGCAAATATGTATATGGAGTATGTGCAGTATCAAGTATTACATTCAAAATAATTCGTTACCATTAATGATGAATAAAGTTGGTCTCTGAAGTAACCTGGAAAGAAATTTCGGTCAATCCGATTAGTCTTTTGTTTTTACCACTCTTTCGAAATGTAAATGTTGTTGTTCACAGATATTTTTGATTTTCATTCATTTCAATTACAGCAGTGTAGCTAATCAAAAACAGTACGTTTGATTTTGAAAATTTTCTTATGTTGTGTGAAATCAAGATGACAGGGGGAACTAAAAATAATAAATTGAAAGTAAATTATTACCATGTAAATATGGGATGAGAGTGATTGACATTTAGAAATGTCATATGGAAAAATTACAACAGACCAAGATGGTACATTATGAATGACACTCATAAAAACATGCCTGAAGTAATCAATTTGTAGCATATAAAATGAGGGTAGAGTGTACGTTAACATATTTATAAAAGAAAAAGTTTCCTCGTGAAAACCAAAAAGGTAGAACTATGATATGGGCATATGTCATCCCAATGGTGGCTCTTGCACGTCTTTCGCTCCCAAGTATCCATCTCTTCATCAATTTACATACCATCATCCTCACCATTGACATCATCATCATCATTGATTCCATGTTTTGAAGGACTACTTGAATGTTCTGAGGTGTGATCAGCTTCGGTATGACCTCTACGGCGTAGGGACCGTTCATAGGCATATTATGTTGTGTCTATGAAATTACTACCCTCCCGGATGATATACATAGAAAGTTTCAAGCAGACACCTCGCTCCAAAGTTGTTGATGGTATGCGTGTATTTGGTACCGTTTTCAATGAATATTTGAAACGAGCTCAGTGTACTACTAGTACACCGAGTTCATGCTATAAGAGGTGGATTTTCTTCCTAGTAGGAAGAAAATGATGATGATGGTGGATCTACGCGCATATCGACTAAGTCACCCACCGTTAAGCGTTTCTCCTAGAGTCTCCTCGTAACGTTAGTTGCATCACTCCATCAGAATACTATATTTATCAGGTACGAGACCCTGTCATATGTACATAGAGGAACGACACAGGAGCGCCAAGTCTACACTATTCCACGTACAGAGCTAATATACCCGGCCATGTTGTTCTTGAAGTGGTAATTGTTTCCCTGGACGTACACTAGAAGCACATAGTTTCGCCTTAGCACTCACCTCCCTCGTTCTAAAAGTTTCATTATCCTCAGACACCGCAGCTACGAAATTAAAATTATCCCATGCGGACGCCAACGCTCTCGACGGAGAATTGAAATTTGCATACGGACGGGGAGAATCATTGGATAGTTTATTGAGCTACCCCTTATGAAGATTCCCTTCTTACAGAACATACTTCAAATATACTTGAGGTGACTATTGTTTGACCGTGACGGTAAGACAACATCAAGGTGCTGTGATGTAGATTATTTATCTTCCAAAATACGAAAGATACGGCACTGGCATTTTAACGATGCCAAAATTCAATTCTTCATCTTCCACTACATTGTCCCGAAGACGGCTACCGTCGCCCACACAGTTTGAGAGATGTGGCGTACATTTTACCTCAAGTATGATTTAGACCCCTGTGGATTATAGATGTATAGAGAGTACATGTTGACTTGAATATTTCTAACATTAAATTCAATATTATTTCTCGAAATTCATACGGAAAAATGTTTTAAAACATTTTAAATCTAAATGTTTGCAGTGGCCCTAAAAATAAAAAGATAGTTTTGTCTCAAGGCTGTAGGGCATACAAATGTAAGAGGCTGCAAAAAATGGCAGCCTTAATCCTAATTTTTTAAAAAACAATAAACCTTATCAATTTAATTGTTTGGACGACTTCCTACCTTTACTTGAAAAGGTCGGTTTTATCAAAATGTTTTCTTCTTTCATGGTTGAGAGCATCTCGAGTCGTAGCAGGTTTCGATTATCGTGAAATAATACGAAACGTGCTTTGAATAATCGAAACGTGCCTGAAATATAGGTGAAACAGAAAGGAGTGGGCATTCTTAACATTAAATTAAATGATGAACATTACCGTCCATGTACAGATAGGGACCTATAGGAATGCAGTACCTGTTGAAGCAGTTTCATGCGGTGTAAGTGGTAAATTGGTGTACGTTTGATACATTATTCACGCAATTGAAATGAGTGGTTTTCACTTTACTGTCTCAACGGACTTCTTTTTAAAGTTTCCGTCCATGTCATTGGCCCATTCATCCCTGTTTTTCCGTAAAATATAAATTGGTGAAAGTTGGCAAAGCAAAAGTCAAAGCCCACTTTTCTTCCAGAAACCTAACCGGAAGTGTACTTCTGTATTATTTATACCGTCATTATTGTTGTTCATAATTTGACGTTTCGATTCATTTTAATCGAAATTAATCAAAATGTGCCCGACTCGAGATGCTCTGAGTCTGTCGCAAAAAATTACGTAAGTTTTTGCAAAAACCTCATCTTCATATGGAGAAATTCAAGAAATTAATCAAATTCCTAAAATCACGAGGAGTTGGGGTAGGCCAACTTTTTTGTCGTTGTATCTTGATTATGCCTGTCATATCATTGACAGGTTTTTGGTCTATAAACTGTAATAAGAATCAAGTGGCTAAACAGATTGTCGTTATCGTCAATAATTGACCCGTAATGTAAATTATTTAAAGTAGATAGAATGCGTCAAGTAATAATCATATCCACCACATGTCAAAAATAAAAACGCTTCTGGTGCTAAGTTTAAATCAGTCCGGTGCCAATTCCGACTGCTATGCAACGACACAGCTCCATTTATGTTCATTTTTGGACAAAATCGTCCAAAAATGGCCCTAAATGATTTCTTTTTCAGTCCATAGTATTGCGATTGACATCAAATTTGTTGTGCACTTTATTTTATATCTTCAATGTACATACCAATTTTTGTGCCAATTATGACTGAGGTTGAACTGGAAACAGGTGATGAAAATAGTAGAGAAGCTGAATCTTCATTTGGTGAATAAGGTGGTGAAGGAGAAGTTTTTTATGGCGAATAAAGTATGCAACTAAGAAGAAATTAAAATAATTCAGCTCCGTAAAAAGGTAAGCATACCTTTAAATCAAATTTTTGATATTGTATATATATATTGAAAATGATAGTAGGAGCCTGCTTTTGAATTTTGAATTTTGGAAATCCACACTATTTTTGAGTATTTCAATAATTTTACTCCATAAGGAGTTGGTCTGTTTGCAAAAAATTCAATAGTTAATGATGTGCAGCATTACCGTTTTATAGTAAAAATTTATCTTTTAATGTTTTGCAAAAACTCCCAACTCCCTACAGAGTACAAAATTTCCATTTTCTCTTCTGTATCTCGATCAAGCCTGAAAATTTCGGACTGATAATTGGGCAAAAACTATAATGACAAGCTTTTCTGCGTTATCTTTGATGTTGATTTAACTGCATAGCCGGTTTGACATTAAGAATGTCAGTAGTACTGATGTTTCTGTATAGCGAACTTTTTTCGACGTCGTGTCGTTGCGAGATTCCAACAGTTTAATTTATCAGTTCATTGACGGTTTTTGCGACTCGAAAATTCGTGAACGAAATTCATGCGAATAGCTTTCATTCGTTCTCGGTTTTTTATGTTGTTGGTACGGGCGGATCACGAGCTCAGAATTAGGCTTATTTGAAAGACTACGCCCATGTAAAATTCTGTGCAGAAAAAGTCTAGTCAGAATTCTGTCTATGTAATGCATATAGTTTACAATAAAAGGGAGGGGAATTATATTCCTTTCAGAAATTTCATTTTCATAGAAGATCTTTCTTGCACCATTGCACATCCGTCGGTAAGGAACATGCGAAATATCAATTCATCATGCAAAAAGAACACACCATATCAAGTGCCGGAAGAGGAGGAATGAATGGTAGGCTGTGTTAATTCCTCTTTCGCGCATGAAATCTGATTACAGGAGCATATTACTAGGCGCAGAAAGAGTCTGTGAATCAACAGCCGAGTTGACAGTCGGTACAGATGGGCCAAACAGAGTCTCCACTGCACTGCGATGGAGATTCTTTTTGACCAACATGGTATGTTTTGATTATAGATTCAACCGATTTCTCGATGCCGATTGTCTCTTTCAGTTTCGTTTCCACAAGAGCGATCTAATTCTAATGGTAACGGCGATAGCGTGGCCTTCCAATGCGTCCAGGTCATCTCGTGCCTCGCGCATATTTTGAAGGAGTTCATCAGTTTCTCCAACTTCCCCTCCCTCACCCGAACGCAACGAATTTAGCTTATACTTCTTGTCAACTCAGCTTTGAATTCTCTAGTAGCTATCCTGCACGGTCTTCCAATTCACTGATTTCGTGACAATGTCTTGCGGTTTATGGATGCCTTGGCGGATTCAAGCGCTTTCGTATTTCTCCAAGTGATGCGATATACGATTTCGGCGCAGCTACTTATTTAATGAGGAGTAGATCTTCTTCAGTCGAAAACTTAGAGTGATGCCGTAAGAGTTCATCTCTAGTTGAAGAGTCGAGAATGGTTGGCAAGGCTACCACTGGTAGAAAAATTGTGCGGGGTTTCAAATAAAGGTTTTAAATAGCAGTAGGTAAGTGTATTATTCCGGAGGGTCGTAGTGCGGTGAATAGTGGTTTCGGAAGCTCACCATTTTCTACTGGCGTTTTAATAGTTGCAGAGTTTCGAACGGCAGTAGTCTGTGGATGACAATTCATAGCGGCTATGCACTTTTTTGTACCGTGGCTGGTTTATGGGAGGCTCTGGAGGCTCCCATTTTGGCTCAAGGGTCTTAACTAAATGATGATATTTCAGACCGTTGTGTCACGAAAAGTGAGCATAATTCTACACGTGGATGGAAATGTACTCTATTCGACCAGAATTGCAGAATTTTGTATCAGAATTTTATGGGCTTAATCTCTCTATTATACTGCCACACAGAATAATTGAGATTTACATACCGACACCAAAAAGCAATTAATACCCAGGGACGGCGTATAGAACTAACCAGTGATTTTATTCAATGGGTCATGATGTCTGCGATACAAGGAATGTGTCGTACAATTAATTGTAACACGTGTTAGATATTTTTGAGCTCAACAGTCACGCCTACAGTAAGCATACCAAATCGTGACTAATGTCACAACCGGTCACAAAACGTGACATTGGTGTGACGCTAGGTCACTCTCTACGTCTTTTTCCGCGTTCGAGGAATTGTCCCCTCCGCCACGTGTTTTTCAATGTCAGTGTACAGTATACACTGACTTGCTGTCCGAAATTTACAGTACGATCCTCCACCCGCCGTTTTGAGCGGCAGGTGGATCATACTTAAGGGAAGTTGGACCTCACATCCTTTTTAATTATAATAAAGACGAGCACTCTTCGAGACTGAACCTACCCCCGAAACTTGCTTTTCGTTGTCAATCATGGAGCTCTTTCGTCTACCGTTAGTCACCAACCTTTCCCGTGCAAGTCTCGTCTACATCGCCTTACGAGCGACGTACCAAACCGGCGCCCCTCGCCCGCACCCATTCAACTTCAAACTACCATCGTTTTACGAGCGCGTAATCGGATCATCCGTTGTTCCTCCACCGGTTAAT